>CM076581.1:1334948487-1335121483 GCA_034641835.2 Pinus albicaulis | reverse complement strand
AT
Source organism: Pinus albicaulis (assembly GCA_034641835.2). Lineage (NCBI taxonomy): Eukaryota > Viridiplantae > Streptophyta > Pinopsida > Pinales > Pinaceae > Pinus > Pinus albicaulis. Next base: position 1,335,121,481 of record CM076581.1, on the reverse strand, counting down.
AAATATTTATTAATAAGATGAATGATGAATACAAGGCTGAGGCGGTGCTCCTTTAAATAGGAGTTGACTGGCCACACCCAATTAGAGAGACACGTCCTTTGGAGAATGATGCCTCTTCATTTCATTTAATTAATTATTTAACTAACTAATTATATTCATAATTAAATTAATAAAACAAGAACATATTCTAAATAGTTATGAACTTAGATTCATAACATTGCCTTCCCCTTAAGATGCTTTGTCCTCAAAGCATAGGTAGACTTGGGTATTGGCGAATGAAACGTTCCGACTCCCACGATGAATCTTCCTCAAGTAGCCTTTTCCATTTAATGAGGTATTCTTTTATTGTCTTTGACCGTAAAACCTTTTCTCGTGTAGCAAGTATGCCCTCTGGTTCTAGGACGATTCTTCCTTCTTCATCAGTGTCTGGTATTTCTTTTGGAAAGAGTTTGCCCCAGCCCATACTTTGTGAGATTGATGACAATTAAAAGTGTCATGGATCTGGAACCTATCTCAAGAACTTTAACTCATGTTTAATGACTCACTCGATTATTTACACGCCCATAATATTTTGTGATAGTTTATTTTGCCTTTGTTGATTTGACCACAAACTGCTTTTGTTTGTTTGGAACAAATAATCACCCTACCAATTTTCGCATGTAAGGATTCGCTTTGGTTATTTCATCTCATTGTTGCTGGTATAGATTTTCTTTTTAATAAATTGAGATTCTTTGTTTTCTCCATGATTTTTATTTACCAAATTTAGAAATTAAGTTAAAATCCTTCCGGCTCAGTGTTCCACAACTACAAAGATTTTGGAAAGTATTTATTTTGCTGAAACGATATATGGTAGGTGGTATTATACCACCACTTTGCCAAATGTAGCCAGTGGGTCCACCTACTTTGTTTGTCAGTGACAAAACAACGGAGATACGTTTCTAAACACTTATTTACCACTTCAGTCTGCCCATCTGTCTGGGGGTGATAGGCTGTACTCATGTTGAGGGATATTCCTACCTGGTGGCAGAATTCCTTCCAGAAATTTCCTTTGAACCTAGCGTCTCTATCACTGACTATGATCTTGGGGAAACCATGTAATTTATATATGTTTTTACAAAATGTCTCTGCAATTTGCTTAGTTGTGTCAGTTTTCTTAATAGCCATAAAATGGGCATACTTTGTGAGCCTATCTACTACGACAAATATCTTATCCTTGCCGTCTGATACAGGTAATCCTTCTATAAAATCCATCGAGATCTCTTCCCATTTCTGATCTGGTATTTGTAAGGGGTGTAACAGACCTGGTGTTGGAATGTTCTCACTTTTATTTCTTTGGCAAACATCACATTCAGCAACATATTTCTGAATTTCCTTGCTCATGCCCTTCCAATAGAATCACTGTCGAATGTTATAGTAAGTTTTATAGAATCCAACATGTCCAGCACCTGGTGAACTGTGTGATTCCCTTAAGATTTTTGACTTAAATTTGGATGCTGGTGTTAGATAAATTATATTCTTATACCATAAGATGTCATTCTTCCATTCGAAATTGACATATTGACTGATATTCTTAATCATAGTGTCACACTCTTCATCCTTGGCATATTCAGCTCTTATTTCATCCAACCAATCTGGAACAACAACCATGGCGGCACAAGTGGTGTGGTCATCATCTTTACGTGAAAGAGCATCTGCAACGACATTTTCCTTCCCTTTTTTGTGTAATATTTCCAAATCGAATGCTGACAGCTTCTCCATCCATTTCTGTTGCTCTGTTGACAAAGTCTTTTGCTGAAGTAAGAATTGCAGACTATTATGGTCAGTTCGAATTGAAAATTTACTTCCAAGCAAGTATTGGCGCCACTTAGTTAATGCATGTATGATGGCGAGCATTTCTTTTTGGTATGTTGATTTTAGCCCTTCTCATTTATTCAGTTTGCGACTTTCGAATGCTATAGGGTGGTTATCCTGCATCAATACAGCTCCAATTCCGAAACCCGAAGCATCACATTCAACTACAAATGATTTGGAGAAGTCGGGTGTTGCAAGTACCGGTGTGGTTGACATCACTTCTTTTAATTTCTCAAAACACTTATCTTCTTGATTATCCCATTGAAACGCATTATTTTTTAGTAAATTAGTCAGGGGTGTTGTCAATTGTGCGTAATTTTTTATAAACCTTCTATAATAACCGGTGAGACCTAGAAATCCTCTTAGCTTCGATATGTTCTTGGGTCTAGACCATTCTCTGATTGCCTTAATTTTGTTGGGGTCTACTTTGACTCCCTCCCTAGATATAACATGTCCAAGGTATTCAACTTCCTTCTGCCCGAAGGTGCACTTTGACAATTTAGCATAAAATTGATTCTTTTCTAAAACAGATAGTACCGTCTCCAAATGTTTGAGATGTTCCTTCCACGTCTTGCTATAAACGAGGATATCGTCAAAAAAAACTAATACAAATTTCCGCAAATATGGGTGGAAGAGATCATTCATGGTAGCTTGGAAAGTTGCTGGTGCATTTGATAATCCAAACGGCATGACTTTGAACTCATAATGTCCTTCATGGGTTCGGAAAGCTGTTTTCTCGACGTCTTCTAGTCTTACCCGTATTTGGTAATATCCTGATCTTAAATCTAATTTTGAAAAATATTCTGCACCATGTAACTCATCCAACATCTCATCAATGAATGGAATTGGAAACTTATGTTTAATCGTGATTTTATTCAATCCTCTATAATCTATACATAGTCGGAAAGATCCATCTTTCTTCCTAACTAACACCACTGGAGCAGCGTACGGGCTTCTACTCTTTGTTATGATCCCATGCTCCAACAAGTCTTGTATTAATCGTTCTATCTCTGTTTTGTGATGATGTGGGTAACGATATGGTTTGACATTTACTGGTGTAGAGTCTGGTTTAATCTCGATAATGTGTTCGATCTTCCTTTTAGGGGGTAACTCCATTAGTAAGTCTCGGAAAATCGTCTTGTATTTTTGGATTAAAGATGAAATTTCCATGGGCTGTGAGTCCCCTTCCATCGATAGTAACTCCAATTGTTGACATTGTGCCAAAAATGCTGGAGCTCCCTTGCGAATGAGTTTTTTCATTTGTTGAGCAGAGACAACTTGAGTGGGTGGGGCATGGAACCCCATTAACTTGTATCTTCTTCCATCCATTTTAAACTTAATAAATTGCTTTATTTGATTTGCTGAGTATGTACCTAATGTCCGCAACCATTCTATCCCTAAAACGACATCTACTCCCCCTAGGGGAACCGTATAAAAACTAGTTTCTGTCTCATATTCACTCAATTGTAACTTGACCTTATGGCACTTGCCTATTCCATCTATTCGTTTACCATCTGCTACCATTACTTTTAAGTTTGCTACAGGGTAAGCAAAAATGTTTAGTCTTTTTGCAACATTAACATCCACAAAGTTGTGTGTACTCCCAGAGTCTATTAGGACTATAACATTCTGCTTCTTAATGTGACCTTTAAGTTTTAATGTTTGTGGCTGAGCTATCCCTATGATGGCTGCGAGCAAAATTCGTGGAATATCTTCATCTTGTTCTGGATTTGAGTTTTCACTTTCTTCATTGCTCTCCTTGTCAGTGCTATCTTCTTGTGAATCCCCATCTTGTTCTGCTTCACAGTTATAAAGTTTTTGGTTTGCACATTTATGTCCTGCGAAATATTTATCTCCACACTTCCAACATTTCCCCTCTTTTTTTCTTTCAACATTAATTGGTTGTTTCCCTTCATTGCGCATTGGTGGGGGAATGTATTTGTTTGACTTCTCCATGGGTGTTTTACCTGATTTCCCCTTAGCATAACTAACTGCCCTCTCATTATTAACATATGGGTTTCTATGGACTTTATATTTTCGTTCAATAATTATGGCGGCATGTCTGGCTTCCTCAACAGTGTTGGGTTTATACAATTTTAATTCTTCCCGAATGTAGTCTTTGAAGCCACAACGATACATTTTTAATAATTCTTCGTCTGAAAATCATCTTTGCCTTACTGTTAATACTTCCCATTCATGAGTGTATTCACTCACCGATCCTTTCTGTTTGAGGTGAACAAATCTCTCATATACATCATCCTCTTCCTCATCATGAAATCTTTTCAACAGAGAGTTCTTTAAATTTTCCCAAGTGAATGTAAGACCACTACACTTAGGGGACCACCACATATACCAGTCATATGCTTCTCCTTCCAGGTAGTTGGATGCTGTTATGACTTTTTCTTGCGAACCTAATGGTGGATTTGCTGCAAAAATGGCCTCCATTTTGTTTACCCAAACGATGGCACCCCGATGGTCTTTACCATCATATGTAGGTAATTTACTTCTAATTTTAAGGAAATTCCCTTCTAGTGACTTAGTGTAGTATTGACTTCCTTCAAACTGTATTTGCGGTATTTGTCCATGAAAATTCCTTTGGAAGTCGTGATCTGGAGAGATCCCCTCTGGGGTTTTTAAGCTATGTGTTATATCCCTCAACATATCTTTTAAATTTGTGATATCCTTAGCCATTTCATCCTGAATCTTTGTTAACTTTTCAATATTGCTTTCGCATTCATTTATCTTTTTTGTATCATCATTGTCCTTCGCCATTTTATTTTTCTTCTTAGGAGCGATTTTATTTTTTATTTTATTTTTTTTATTTTTTTTAAATTAAATTAAATTAAATTATAAGTTTTTACAAATTATATATATATATATAAATTATAAAACATATAAAATTATATATTGTATAATTATATGTTATATAAACCATAAAACATATATATAATTTATATTCCCAAACGACGTCACAATTCGACCAGCGTTTCACTAAATTTTTTAAATCGATTTTTATTATGGCAATTTCCACAGCCTGATTCCGTACGAACGTACGATTCCGTACAGCGTACGATTCTGTACGGCAATTTAAATCGATCAATTTTTCAACCGTCCGCACACCGATTTCGTACGGTTTAGTCGTACACCGTACAGTGATTGGTTAAATGCCGCTGTGTAAAGGGTTTTTTTTTCCCCTTCTGATTCTCAGTCCGATTCCAATTCAGCCATACGATTCAGCCGTACAGATTGGTTAATTGGCTGCTGTGTTAAAAAAAAAAATTCCTGATTTTTCAACATCGTTCTGTGTAATTACTATCATACGTGTACGGTCCAGCCGTACGATTGAACACTGTTGCAATGCTTTAATCCTATTCTGTCTGATCACAGCCGTACTGGCTGCTCTAGCTCTGATACCACTGTAGTGACTAACTGTATGTTAGACCTGATAATTCTTGAAGATTTCTCAAGTTGTAGAAAGATAAATATTTATTAATAAGATGAATGATGAATACAAGGCTGAGGCGGTGCTCCTTTAAATAGGAGTTGACTGGCCATGCCCAATTAGAGAGACACGTCCTTTGGAAAATGATGCCTCTTCATTTCATTTAATTAATTATTTAAATAACTAATTATATTCATAATTAAATTAATAAAACAAGAACATATTCTAAATAGTTATGAACTTAGATTCATAACATAGAATTTTGGATTTTTTAAACAATATTGTCAGATTTGTTGTGACGTATGTTGAGATTTTGAGGTAGCATCGGATGTGCTCTAGCTCCGAAATTTTGTGGAGGAACTGGAGTACATGAGATCGCCAAGACCCAGAAAGCCTTCGAAGAAATTCCATCCGGTTTAAGAGATTCAAATAATTAATCTTTTTAATTAAGGACCCTCAATCTAACTTACGAAAATTAAAAGATTAAAGTGAATTAAATTAAACATGTGATGAGAATGCTCTAAGTGACGCAGATAAAGCAGCTTCTAATCTTAGCCATTGATTAGAGAATAGATCACGGTCGTTGGTTTGCCAACGAGAAAAGTATAACAGAAGGGCTTGGGGTTAGTTGGAGAATACACACATTGGCGGAGCACAGAAGCTAAGTTGAAATTCTAGGGCGTGGTTTGCTAAGAATTTGAGGAAGAGTTTGTAGTGCGGCGAGGGGCAGTATTTGCAAGGGGATGATCTGATCCCAGGCCAAGAGTACAACAGTGGTAGAGAGGCAACATACCAGGCAGCGAAGAGGCAAGCCAGAGCCACGCAGGGCTGACAGAGGCCCAGTCAGGGCAGCGCAAGGGCAGCGTAAGCCCTTCAGGGGTGATGCAAGCCCTTCCAGAGCAGTGCATAGGATAACGCAAGCTAGTAAGGCTAACGCAGAAGGCTGAGGAGCAGTGTTGGGGTTTTCGCTAGGCCAGAAAGGGCTCAAGTTCTGTAAATACCATTTGAGGGTGTGAATCAGCCATATTTTGTCTCTGAGTGAAAGAGGTATCGTTGTCGTCATTTTCTTTGTAGGGCCAACCATGTCTAGTGCCCAAAAATTGTTGTATTCAGATTCTGCATAATAATAAAACCCTCCAGAGCTAGTTGCACTGGTTTTCCCGCATTGAGTTTTTCTGGGGATATTTGTCCGAAAAATCTATCACTTTTTCATAAGAACGTGCTATTGAGTAAATTATCTCTATGTGTAGGCTGCTATTTGTGTTTACTTCATTGTTTTTCTTAATACTCAGATTAATAACTTGTATAATTAATCAAGTAGGAGAAGTAAATCAATGGTTGGTAATCGAGTTTCTTAGATTGAGAAACTTTCACATGGTATTAGAGCATTGCAGATCAAGTTGAGTCTCCAGCAAATCAGATGAAGAATTTTTTGTTGAGAGAGCAGCTGAAGCGACAAAGTTTCGGAGAGGGCAGCGCAACATTAGGAGGACGCAGTTGCAGCAGAGGCCACGCATGGGCTGACATGTGTTGATATTTTTGATTGTTAGGGTAGCATCAGATGTGCTCTAGCTCCCAAACTTTGTAGAGGGACTAGAGTACATGAGATCTCCAACACCCAAAAAGGGATTTGAGAAATTCCATCTTATTTAAGAGAAAAATAATTAATTAATCTTTTTAATTAAGGACCCTAAGTCTAACTTAGGAAAATTAAAAGATTAAAGGTAATTAATTTAAACATGTGATGGAAATGATTTAAGTCACACGGATCAAGCTTTCTTTTAATCTTAGCCGTCGATTCAAAATTAGATCATGGTCGTTGGTTTCCCAACAAGAAAAGTATAAAGGAAAGGCATGGCGTCAGTTGGAGAACACACACAGTGGCAGAGCACTAAGATTAAGCTGCAATTCTAGGGTGTGATTTGCTAAGAATTTCCAGAAGTGTTTCAGCTGCAGTGAGGGGTAGTATTGGCGAGAGGGATGATCTGATCCCAGGCCAAGAGGCAGAAAAGCAGCAGTCAGACCAGCGCAGAGGGAGTAGCAGCTATGCAATAGCTACGCAGCGCAAAGGGCTTCAAGTGCTATGCAAAGGCTACGCAGGCCCGGAAAGGGCAGCGCAGAGCCAGCAGGAGGCCAACAGGGCTGATGCAGGCCCAACAAGGGTAGTGCAGGGGTAGTGTAACCCAATCTGGGGTGACGCGGGCCCTTCCTAAGCAGCGCAGGGGCAGCCACAGCCCAGCAAAGATGAAGTAGAGGGCTTCAAAGCAGCGCTGGGGTTCCTGAAGACTAAAAAGGGCTGAGTTCTATAAATCCCGTTTGAGGGTGTGAATCGGTAAGATTTTCCGTCTCCAAAACAAAGGTATTGCTGCAGATTTTGTATTTCTCTGTCGGATTAACCAGTAAGGTGCCCAGATTCATTCTACTTAAAATCTACTTAGTAATAAAAACCCTCCAACAGCCAGAAGACCGATTTTCCCGCATTGGGTTTTTCCAGGGACTGTTGTCCAGAAAATCCTATGCCACTTTGTGCATGTATTCAGTTTAGATATGTATCTGTGTAGACTGTTAATGTGTTTACTTCGATGTTAATACTGAATATTTCAGATTAATAACTTGTATAAGTAGGAGAAGTAAATCAAGATTTAACAGTAGGGTTTCTGCATAAGTAATATTCAGAAATTTTCACATGGTATCAGAGCGATTGCAGATCTAGTTGAATCACCAACAAGAAGACTGAAGAATCCTTGCTGCAAAAAGCAACAAAGAAAGTAGCAGGAGTCGCAGAAAGCCAAACCAGAGAGGACAACCTAGCAACAGAACGGAGCAGAGCCACGCAAAGGCCAGAGTGACGCAGTATCCATGAAGACTCCACGTAGACCCACGTACTTACTGCGCAGAGGCTGTGATGGGACTGTCTGCTCACGCAGAGGCCAGCTAGGGTGACGCAGTCCTGAAGCTGTTTGCTGATTCAGAGTGCCGGAAGTAGTGTTGCAGAGCTTCAGTAGTTGCTGGTGGGGTTAAAACTCTGTCGGTTTAGAATTTAGCCTGAGCAAGTTGACAAAGAGCGGGAGGAGAACAGCTTCTCAGAGGATTTCTAGCCAAAGAAATCTGCAAATCGATCAGAGGATCAAAGATAGCTGATTCGTTTTGAGTTGGCAGACTTCCAAGAAAGCAAGTCAATTGTCAGAGGGATCCAAGTCTCTAGCATAGAGAGTAGGATTTGTTCTGACAGATTTGCTGAGCAGATGGCACCTCACGGACTACATGATCAGGATAGGTTGGACGGCTTGTCCAGCTTTGCAATCTGGAAGGCCAGAATCCTGGCAATCATGGAGGCATACGGTGAGGGAGCATGCAGAAAAAGTTTTGGCCACGTCGCCCGATGCGAAACTCCTGGAGAAGCATGAAGAAGCAGCTGCAGACCCCAAGTGCTTCATCATGGACGGGGTTAAAGATCATGTGGTCCCTCACATAGTCGATAAGAAAACGGCTCATGAGATGTGGGTAGCTCTAACCACACTATATGAAGGAAGATCTGTCCAGAGGAAGATGCTTCTGGAGGTTATTCATCTAAGTTTAGTTGAGGTTATTCATGATGGCCAAGGGGGAGGAGATCAAGGCTTTTCTGTCCAGACTTCAAGCGATCCAGGATCAACTGACTGGCATGGGGGTGAAGGTGGAGGACGATGTTATGGTGATGACGGCTCTAAATGTTGTAACAGAGGACTGGGAAACTTTTGTACTAAGTCTCTTGGGTAGAGCAGACCTTCCCAACGGGAACAGTATGTGGGCTATTCTCCGACAAGAAGAAATTCGTCGGATCACCAAGAAGTATTTCAGCACCAGGTCGAGTAAAGTAAAGAAGGAAGAAGAGGAAGATGCAGCCTTGGCATCAAAGAGGCCGCAAGGGAGAAAGAAGTGAAATATGTCTAAGATCAAGTGTTTCCAGTGCGGTGAATTGGGACATTTCGTCAACAATTGTCCTCATAAGAAGAAGGACAAGGAAGCTTCTAGCTCCAAGGCTGTTGTGGCGGACGATGGCTCCGAAGATGACGTAGTCATGAGCGCTCATGAACCACGAAAGTGGGACCACATGGATCTGTACAGCAGCTGCAGAGGGCTGGCGGGATCCTTGAGTAGCCCAACTCTTGGATCACATTCGTGCTACAGGAGCCATAAGACAATAGCGGGACAAGTAAAGCAGTGGGTGCAGAGAATCACAAATGGAGCAGAGGCAGAGATGGAAGTTGAAGGGAACAACGCTGTGCAGATGTAGCAGCAGCGTAGCAGCGGCAGCGTAGGGGCTGATGTAACTTCAGCAGCGCACAGCAGAGTTGCAGCAGTGTAGAGGCTTCAGGAGGACGACAGCGTCGTAGGGGACTATAGCGCAGAAGGGATGATGTGACTTCAGAAGCACAGAGGAGGTCTACTTACGCAGTGCAGAGTTGTAGTTGTGCAGCAACCTCCAGATGACAACATAGAGCAGCAGCCTATGGAGCTTCAGTGATAAGATACAGTCGAACTGACTTGTCTGTCAAAGATTGGGAAGGAGTTTTTAGTTGTTTCCCTCAGCAACTGAGTTGTAGTGCAACAGTTGGCAACACGATGCAATAGATTGAGAGGGAGTTGCAGTACAGATGTGGCAGTGGCAATGGCAGTGGCAACAGTACGGGAGAGGAGCAGCAGCGCAGTGATGAAGGTCAGCACGCTAAGCATTAGCGCAGAGACCCACACCAAACATCAGTACAGAACCTCAGGGTGAAGTGTTGTTGTTAGAGCAAATTCCTCACTAAGAGGGAGCGTTGAGATTTTTGAGTGTTAGCGTAGCATCGAATGTGCTCTAGCTCCCAAAATTTGTGGAGGGACTAGAGTACATGAGATCTCCAAGACTCAAAAAGGGATTTGAGAAACTAATTAATCTTTTTAATTAAGGACCCTAAGTCTAACTTACGAAAATTAAAAAATTAAAGGTAATTAATTTAAACATGTGATGGAAATGAATTAAGTCACACAGATCAAGCTTTCTTTTAATCTTAGTCGTCAATTAAAGATTAGATCACGGTCGTTGGTTTCCCAACGAGAAAAGTATAAAGGAAAGGCTTGGGGTCAGTTGGAGAACACACACAGTGGCAGAGCACTGAGACTAAGCTGGAATTCTAGGGTGTGTTTTGCTAAGAATTTCCAAAAGTGTTTCAGCTGCAGCGAGGGGTAGTATTGGCGAGAGGGATGATCTGATCCCAGGCCAAGAGGCAGCAAGAGGCAGAGAAGCAGCAGTCAAAGCAGCGCAGAGGGAGCAGCAGTTGCGCAGTGCAAAGGGCTTCAGGTGCTACGCAGGCCCAGAAAGGGCAGCGCAGAGGCAGCAGGAGGCTAGCAGGGCGAACGCAGGCCTAGCTAGGGCAGCGCAGGGGCAACGTAACCCAGTCTGGGGTGACACAGGCCCTTCCTGAGCAGCGCAAGGGCAACATAACCCAATTTGGGGTGACGCGGGCCCTTCCTAAGCAGCGCAGGGGCAGCCACAGCCTAGCAAAGCTGACATAGAGGGCTTCAGAGCAGCGCGGGGGTTTCTGAAGACTAAAAAGGGCTAAGTTCTGTAAATCCCGTTTGAGGGTGTGAATCAGTCAGATTTTGTTTCTGGAATAGAGGTATTGCTACAGATTTTGTATTTCTCTGTCGGGTTAACCAATAAGGTGCCCAGATTTGCTCCACTTAGAATCTACTTAATAATAAAAACCCTCCACCAGCCAGAAGACCGGTTTCCCACATTGGGTTTTTCCGAGGACAGTTGTCCAAAATATCCTGTGTCACTTTGTCATTGTGGATGTATTCAGTTTAGATTTGTATCTATGTAGATTGTTAACGTGTTTATTTCGATGTTAATACTGAATATTTCAGATTATTGACTTGTATAAGTAGGAGTAGTAAATCAAGATTTAACAGTAGGGTTTCTGCATAAGTAATATTCAGAAATTTTCATAACGCAATCCTAGCTTAGTGACGCAGAGGCAACACAGAGCCTTCTAGGGTGACACAGGAGCAGCTTGCGTTGCGCAGAGGCTATGCTAAGCCAGTCTGCTCACGCAGAGGCCAGGCAGAGGGACATTGTCCAGTTTAGAGGTTGTTGTGCATTTTTTCCATAGACCGGAAGTAGAGTTTCAGATCTTCAGCAGTTGTTGGTGAGATGGAGATTCTGTCGGTGTAGAATCGTGCCTAGCTAAGTTGACAAAGAGCGGGAAGAGAACAGCCGCTCAAAAGATTTTTGCCAAAGAAATCTGAGGATCGATTGGAGGGTGATCGAATAGGATTGATTTAGAAGATTTGGCAGATTTCCAAGGGAAGAAATCAGTTGTCAGAGGGAGCAGAGGGTTCCTTTCTCACCAAGGACCCTAGATCTGAGTTTATGTTGAGGGTAGCAACAGAAGCAGGGAGAGGAGTATCTGTTCCAACAGATTATTTCTGAGCAGATGGCGACGTACCGACTACGTGATCAAGATAGGTTGGACGGCTTGTCCAACTTTGCTATCTGGAAGACAAGAATCCTGACGGTCCTAGAGACATACGAACTACAGGAGCATGCAAAAAGCGTCTTGGCTACAGCAAGAGATGTTGCTCTTCTCACGAAGCATAATGAAGTTGAAGCGCATGCTAAGCGTTTCATCATGGACAGGGTCAAGGATCATGTGGTCCCACACATAGCCGAGAAGAAGACAGTTAATGGTATGTGGAAAGCATTAACCACACTGTATCAAGGGAAATTCGTCAAGAGGAAGATGCTTTTGGAGAACCAAATGAGGTTGTTTATGATGACTAAGGGAGAGGAAATCGATCCTTTCCTCTTCAAGTTGCAGGCGATCCGTGATCAGCTGATTGCCATGGGGGTCAAGGTGGAGGATGATGTCATGGTGAGGACTGCACTAAATACAGTCACAGATGATTGGGAAACATTTGTCCAAAGCATCTTGGGCAGACAGAACCTTCCAAACTGGGACAACATGTGGGCTATCCTCTGACAAGAGGAAATCTGCCGAATGACCAAGAGACAATGCAATACCGAATCAAGCAAAGTGAAGAAGGAGGAAAAGGAAGATGCAAATCTGGCATCTAAGAAGCAGCAAGGGAAAAAGGAGCGTGATCTTTCAAAGATCAAGTGTTTTAGATGTGGTAAACTTGGACACTTCACCACCAATTGTCCTCTAAGGAAGAAGCACAAGGAAGCTTCTAGTTCTAAGGCTACGGTAGCTTAAGAAGACAATGGCTCCGACGATGACATGGCCATGAGCGCTCATGTACCTCGAGAGAAGAGGTGAGGCGATATTGATTTGTAGAGCAGCTACAAAGTGAAAGCAGGATCCTTGAGGTGCCAAACTCTTAGATCACATATGTGCTACAAAAGCCTTAAGACAGTAGCGGGGATGATTGGAGCAGTGGGTGCAGAGGATCACGGTGAAGCAGAGGGCAGATTTGGGATGTTGTAGAGGGAGCACGCAATGCAAAGGTAGCAGCAGCGTAGAAGCAGCAGTGCAGAGGGGATAATGTGACTTCAGCAACACAGAGGATGCAGTTCAGAGTTGTAACAGCGCAATAGCTTCATGAGGACAGCACAGAGCAACAGCCTAAGGAGCTTCAGTGATGAGATGCAGTCTGACTGACTTGTCTGTTAGTGTTTGGGCAGGGGTCCTTCAGTTGCTTACTTCTCAGCAACTGAGTTGTAGTGCAACAGTTGGCAGCACGATGCAGCAATTTGAGAGGGAGTTGCAATACGGATATGGCAGTCACTGTTGCAGAGTCATGGACAGCAGTATAGAGAGCAGCAACAGCGCAGTGATGGAGAGGCAACAGGCCAAGCATCAGCACAGGGACCGATGCCAGAGATCAGAGGAGTACTTCGGGGTTGATGTATTGTTGGAGCACATTCCTCGCTAAGAGGGAGTGTTGAGATTTTGGGATAGCATCAGATTTGCTCTAGCTCTTAAATTTTGTGGAGGAGCTGGAGTACATGTGATCTCCAAGACCCAAAAAGCGTTTGGAGAAATTCCATCCAGTTTAAGAGATATTTAAATAATTAATCTTTTTAATTAAGGACCTATTGTACAATACAACAACCCTCCCCATTTCAAATTTTTGGAAGAAATATCATTTAGAAATTTTTAGGAATAAAAGACTGAGATGAAATCCGATCATTTTGAATAAAACAAATAAAGAGTCCATTGTTTCATAAATCACAAAGTGCTTATAAACAAATGAAACATTGGAAATCCCCGATCCGATGAGATATAAAAAAATTTTATCACATCAACATAATACCTAAAGTGTTCATATTTAACAAAGTTCGATGTGATACCGTAATCGCAATCGCAAATCGGAGATATCTTAAAGTTTTACATTGGTTTTGAAAAACTCCGATGCGATGCGATGAATCGCAAATCGCATTTCAGAGAAGCAATGTCATGTATGCTTATTTTATAAACTCCGATACGATGGACCCCATCGCAAATCGGAAATCGCAAAGGTTTTAAGTTGTCACATTTGCTTTATAAACTCCGATGCGATGCGATTCATCGCAATCGCATTTCAGAGAAACAAACATCATATTCACTCATGTTACCAAAATCCCGATGCGATGGACCCTACAGTAATCGCAATCGCAAATCGACGAATATCATTTGCAACTTAATTCATTTGGAAAGAGCCGATGCGATATAACGCCATCGCAATCGCAAATCGGCGGAGATCATGAAATGTTATTGGTCGTCCCTTTTGACAAACTCTGATGCGATCGATACTTAATTTTTACACTGTACATATGTTATTTATTCATCGCAATCGCAAAAATCAAAAGGAGAGTTTTATATTCGCATTTCAAATTTCCCGATCTCCGATTGTACGTTTACTATTAAATAGAAAATCAAACGAATAATGATGATTGATTCTATTTTGAATGCATGAGTGTGACTCTTAGAGAGGGCATTTAAGTTTTAACATGAAGTTAATAAATTGAAAATAACGAATAAATCTTTTCATATAAGTTGTTCACCGCATTGCATTTTCACCACGACTGAAAGCTTTTCTCCTTTGCAAAACCACAGAACACCCAATCCTTTCATTCGTCGAGCAAGAGAGACATTACCAGACGACAAAATGTCTAAGAGATCTAAGAAAGCAAACGCTGCTACCGCTGCAAATTTCATTGCTATTCCCATTGTACCAAAAGAAAAACCAGCCAAACTCAAGCTGGTAACAGATACTTCATGCCAGGGACTTGGCAAAATGACTTGGGAGGATGTATATAACTTAATTGAAAAAGAAAACCCTAAAGTCACTGAAGTAAAGGCGACAGTCCCTGATGAAGATGACTCAGATTCTGATTCTGAGACTCCTCTTAAAGCGCTTGCAAATTCATTCCTCCATAGAATTGCAGCTCAGGCAAACATTTTCCCTTACTATGATGTAATTCGGTGGGTAATAGACAATGTTACCATCCAAAACAGGACCTTTGTTTCAGCTGCGGGAACAATGTTTGGGTCTTTCAGAGCAGACGACATAAAGGCAATGTACCATCTTCCAGACCCGCAAAAGGTTTACAACAAAGCCTTTATTAAAGATTTTGGGGCAAGTAATGAAACTCAGTCTGAGCCAATCAGAGAATGGAGGAAAGCTCCAGAGAAGCATAAAAATGAATCATCAGGTATGTACTCCATGGAGTCCCTTTCACCTCCATATTGTTATGCCGCCGCAATGATGTGCAGACTACTTGGAAATGATAATTCAGCTAGATTTTCAATTCAAATGGTACCCTTAATCCATTCTGCTTTGAATTCCGAAATCATGGATTGGGCAGTTATCCTTTCAGATCAGATAGCCAGTAGAATCCTAGAGTATAGAAAGGATAAAAACACTGGAAACACAACCCCGTTTTACTTCTGCGCTTACATTTTAGATGCCCTATGTTTTAACTCTGAATTTCCCATTCTTGGCTGGAAATGGACCCCCAAAGATCCCGTTCCTATTCATATTTACCATAAGTTCTTATGGAAGGGGCATTTTAAAAACCATGTTTATAGAATTTGTCACGGTTTCCTCATCCCTGTCTATCAAACCATTTTTAACCAATTCCCTCCCCGGCTTTCCGAAAAAGCCAAGACTTATATATCGCAGATTGGGGACTGGTTTGGAGAAAAGAAATTTACCTATGTCAGAGTATTTGGGAGTATAGTGGAGCCCCATATTTTACCTCTGTATATCCCAGATAAACTGTTAGCACAAGAAATCTCCTACCAGTTAACAGTAGAAGGCATGTCAAGATCTCTCAAGAATAACAAGAAACTCATGTGGCCTACTTTTCCATTTCACTGTGGGCATTATACACTTAATAACTTCACACATGCTGAGAAGGAGGTCATCAAAATAAGGGATCTTAAGCTCTCTACAGTCCCAGGAAGGCAGTATGACCCGAAAAAAGTTGCATTTGATTTCACAACTTTAGTTTCAATCGCCCGATTTGAGCATGAACTCGATGAGTTTGATGACTTGTTTGTTTCTGTTGATAAATTTTCTCAAGTCTATAACTTGGCTAAATCCAAGTTTCAGACTGAAGATATGAATAAATTCATGTTGTTTCGAAGTCAGAGACTACTAAAAGCTCCTCTTGACCAATTAAGAATCCATTCACAAGGAGCTGAAAATATAGAAACAGAGCAGAAGGAAAAAGAAGATGCAGCAAACAAAGCAGAAAAAGAAGCATGTACCAGCAAGGGAAATGTACAGACTGAAAATGTAAGCACAAGTGGCAAGCCTGATGTGCAAAAGGAGAATACTGGCAACAAAACAGATGAACCTAGTGGGAAAGGAACTATAGTTCAAATAGGGAAAGAAAGTATAGGTATTGAGACCAATGTGCATGTTGAGAAAGAAAATATAGGCAATGAGGCTAATGTACAGACAGAAAAGGAAGATATTAGTAATAAACCAAATAATCAACTTGAAAGAGAAAAGACCACTGAGAATGTGGTGGATTCTACTGAAATTATTGTTTCTTCCCATTTGCTAAGTCAATATGAGCAATTCGCTCAACAAATAGGATTACAAAATAATCCTCAAGTTGAAACGCTGAAAGACCAAGATATGGAAATCATTCCTGAGCATCCTACAGAAGAAATTGTGCTGAAAGTAGAAGAGATTCCTCCTCTAGATATCTTTTATAGTCCTAAGCATAGGGTTGTTGTCAGGAAACAGAGAAAGAGAAGAAAAACAGATCAAGAATCACTTTCAACATCACAAGTTGAAATGATGAACATTGTCTGGAAAAATACTGAGGTGAATCCTTCACAGGATCTCACCAAATTGTCACAATATGCAGGTGCCTATAGTGCAGCTACTATAGACAAGGCTTCGGAAGTCACCCAAATGATGAAACAAAAGGAAGTACAAATAGCAAGCAACAGAAAATCAAAAAAAGATTATACAGTTGGAACAACAATTACAAGATGAAAAGCTCAGATCTAAACAGTTGGAAGAGCAACTTGACATTGAGAAGAAAAAGATTGATCAACAAGCCTTGAATAAGCAACAGCAACTAACTCAAGAGGTGGCAAAACTACAGACCCTACTGCAAAATGAGAAAACTGCTAAGGCTGAGCAAGAAAAAATATTCCAAGCAAGATTGGACAAATTTAGGGATTATCCTAAATTGGATCAATTTCAAACTGAAGCTCTTGAAACAAACAAACTACTGTCTCAGCAGTTGAATGAACTATGTCAAAAATTGGCACAAACTGAGCCCTTATGTGAGATAACATCATCTCTTATAGATGAAGGAATCAGCATCAGGCTCGAATTTGATGATGCGGATGAGAAAATTTCTGAATTTCTTTCATGGCAAGACTCAGAGCAGGGAAAGAAGGCAAACCTTCCCAAGATTGAAGAAAGACACAAAGAAATTCTGTTTACTGAATGGGAAAAGCAATTGATAAACGGAGAAAGAGCCACATCAAGAGCCAAAACTATGATGAATAGTATAACACAGTTGGTTAATAATAGCTTATATGCCTCCAATCTAATTTCAGATTGTATCCCAGGTAAATTACCAAAGGTAAAAGAGACTGATTCTAAGTGGAAGCAAGAATTAATCAATAAGAATCAGCAAATCAGCAAAATTCAAGGAATTTCATGGGATATCATGTGGACATATCTAATCAAGCCACACAGTCAACAAATGGCAATTAAATGCCTTTCCAATGCCATTCATTGTATCATTCCAGAGTTTTCTGATGCCACGTACACTGGTCAGTTACATTCGAGGCTAAGTCGTCCAGCAGAGGTTAAAGATATGCTCAAAATTTGCCATCTGGGCACATTGAATGCAGGGGAAAATCAATGAATTGGTTTCATTTTAATATCGCAAGTCTATTTCTAGATTTCCGATGATAGATTGTAGCAATAGTTTTAGTTATTTTGTTTTATTAAGTTCCTATTTAAACCCCTTTCATGCATTTAGAAAGTGGTCCTGAATTTGTAATATTTTTGACTTGGATGTTACATTTTTGTACTCCATTGATTATTATATTTTTATAAAAGATCACATCTGGTGGTTTATGGCAAATTACCTCTGAGAATTGCATTTCTGTACCTTAGAGTCTGTTTTACATTGAAGCACTGGATCTGGATATTGAATTGCATCTGGAAAAATATCAAGATGAATCTGGTATTTCTATCAATTTACTGTTATTTTTCTTATGTTATGAGATATTCTATTTAAATTTGCTATCATTTATATGTACTTATTTTACAAATATTTCTTTATACATATCATTTCTGAGTGTATAGAAATATTTCATCTTTCACAGTGTATACAAATGATATATAAAATGATGAATATAATGTGTTATTATAACTCTGTTTAATTTCTTAAACAGAGTTATCATTATTTGATGTTGCATATTTCAGTTAAATTATAATACATTTTCATGGTTATTGATTTAATTGAAACAATTTTAAAGTTGTATTCATATTTGACACCCGGGTTAGTTTTAGAATTATTTATAAGTTATAGATTAAATTAGATAGATTAATTCAGTAATTTAGTATTCATTATCCACTCACACAATCACTCCATCACCAACCCATTTAAGTTATTAGGAAACTAGTCCTATAAATCCAGTCGGAGCCACCACACCAAACGGAAAAGGCGCAGTCCTAAGGTCCCGACCTGGTGGTTTTCCCCCAATGTTTGAAGCAACGATTTTCGAGGCTTCAACGGGACCCTAAGTCTAACTCAGGAAAATTAAAAGATTAAAGTGAATTAAATTAAACATGTGATGAGAATGTTCTAAGTGATGCGGATCAAGCAGCTTCTAATCTTAGCCGTTGATTAGAGAATAGATCACGGTCGTCGGTTTGTCAACAAGAAAAGTATAAGAGAAGGGCTTGGGGTCAGTTGGAGAATACACACATTGGCGGAGCACTGAAGCTAAGCTGAAATTCTAGGCCGTGGTTTGCTAAGAATTTCAAGAAGAATTTGCAGTGCAGCGAGGAGCAATATTGGCAAGGGGATGATCTGATCCCAGGCCAAGAGTACAACAACGGCAGAGAGGCAGCATACCAAGTAGTGCAGAGGCAAGCCAGAAAACTGGCTAATACAGGAAATTCAATACGGAATGGCCTTTGAATTTTACCACAGTCCCTAAATAGATGATCATGCTGTTTTGGCAGCTACAAATATGCTGCACTTCTGAAAATACTGTATTATTTTTGTTCAGACTTATCAGATATATTTATATTAGTTATAGTTAGCAGGCTGAACCTTATGGTGTGGTCAGATTATGCTGTCCATATGGACAGGTTCATGCGAATCCAATTTGAATACTCTTTTTGGCCTATCCTAGGAGGAAGTAAAGAACTTATGCATCCTCATCGTCTGGACTATAAACTACAGTGATGTTATGTGACCAGAGTTGCTTTTGGTCCCTTAGAATAAGCGCTGACATGTACATACAGAATGTAATTTGCTCATTTTCTGTGATGAAAAATTATGGTTTTTTCCAAGAAAAAAATAAAACTAGCAATGTTAAAAGGGAAATATTATTCAATGAAACAAAGACCAAGGAAACAGAGATAATTGCAAAGAGCTTCAGCCACTGTTTCAAGTATAAGGCAGGTTCATGTGTTCTTGAAAGAAGAGAAATATAGATATAGAAGAAAGCTGGAGATGAAGAGAGCATTTCAAGGGAAATCTCCATGCATGAATGATGTTTTACAACCTTAAAATAACGCTCCAGATATTTGAGCTCATATTTCTTATACTTTTCCATGTAACTCCCCTGGATTATCCAGAATCTAGTCATCTACAAATAATTTTATTAATGTCCAACAAGTGACCACAAGAGTAAGACAATGGGACTCAAAGAGTACAGCAGGAATCAAAGTATAATGTGAGAGTGTGAAACTGAATCCTATTGAGATGCAAAAAGCATATAAAAGCAGATACCTAAGTGCAAAAAGCTAAAGCTAATGTAACTAGCCCAGCTAAGGTAAGCTAAGTGTATGACATGGAGTAGAGTGAAGTACAAATCATGTTACAATAAAAATGATAAATAATAAATTAGCAATGTTATAAATAAATATAACAAATAATTAGTTAGAAAAGGGTGCATACTGTACCCTCTCATTCGTAAATTCAAATTGTAATCAATCAATGCTATATAGCACACCATGCAAGTGAATTGTAAATCATATTTATCATCTTATTTAATAATAATTATTATCAATTCATCTTAAAAGTGTTCTTGTTACATTCCTTACACATTCCTAACCAAAATGGGAAGGGATATCAATGGAATTCATCGAAGGATTACCCATGTCCAATGGAAAAGATAAGATTTTTGTCATGGTTGACAGATTAACTAAATATATACATTTTATGGCAGTTAAAAAGAGGGATTCAACAAAACAAATTGCTGATGTCTTCTGTAAGAACATTTATAAATTGCATGGTTTTCCAAATGTCATTGTCAGTGATAGGTATCAAAAATTTGAAGGGAAATTTTGGAGAGAATTTTGCAAACAAACCAGAATATCCCTTAATATGAGTTCAGCTTACCATTCACAAATAGATGGCCAAACAGAAATTGTAAATAAATGCTTGGAAACTTACCTCCGTTGTTTTTTGACAGATAAGCAAAACAAGTGGTCCCACTGGTTACATTTACCCAAATGATGGTATAATTCTACCTACCACACATCTGACAAAATGACTCCCTTCCAAGCCTTACATGGTTATGAACCACCAAAATGGAATGCATTTGCATTAATTGACACTAAGGTCTAAGTAGTGAAGAACCAACTTAACGAAGAGCAAAATATCATCAAAATATTAAAAGAAAATTTAGCTACAGCTCGTAATAAAACAATAAGCAGACCAACATAGCTCAGAAAGAAATTTGGAAGGCAATTGGGTGTCTGTAAGACTCCAATCTTACAAATAGCTATCCCCTTGAACAACAAGGAAAAAAACAAATTGGCTCCAAAATTCTATGGGCATTTTCAATTCAAAAAAACAATTAGTGAAGTAGCCTATGAGTTGAAGTTACCAAACAACTGTCATATCCATGACGTTTTCCATGTGTCTTGCCTCGAGAAGGTGTTGGGGCAAGCCCAACCTATCAAACAGATATTCCCTATTTTGATGACGAAGAGTTATTTTAGAACCAGAAGGTATTCTTGCAACTAAGGAAGAAGTGTTACATTCCAAAACCATCAAATATCAAATGGAGAAACCTTCTAGAAGAAGATTCAGCATGGGAAACAGAAATTTTTTGCCAACAATACCCCCTCATTTCCGTTGCTTTGAGGGCAAAGTAATTGTGAAGGTGGTTGGCAATATTACAATAAATAATAAATAATAAATTAGCAATGTTAAAAATAATAAATAATAAATAATTAGTTAGTAAAGGGTGCACAGCGTAACCCCTCACTTGTGACCAGTCAATGCTATATAGCACATTGTCTGATTGACATTGTAAATCATATTCAACATCTTATTCAATAATAATTATTAACAATTCATCCTACAAGTGTTTTTGTTACAAAGACAAGATGCATGATATCTAACTCCCAAAGGAACTTCAGGTGGACCCACAGGATAAGGTATCATGTTATGCCAAAGCTAATGACCAATGATGGGTGAGTGAGCCAAGAGGGGACATTGCCATCAGAGCACTCAAGATCTGCAAAATAACTGATGAACTAGTGGATGATGTCCTCTGGTGTGTGTCTTGGTCTGATAGACCCTAGATATATGATCTTGGAGGAAACCCAACAGCAAGAAAGCACAGCTCTCCTAACATCCGAGGCTGTGAAAGAAAAATCTATAGCACTCCCAAATGCATAATATTTTGAAAATTTGAGCTTATTTAACTTACCTGCTTTTCTCATTATTCATATTCAAGGTGCTATAAAATCTTTCAGGTTAGGACAAGCAGAGACTTCACAAGCTAAATTTTATCATTTTCATGCATATATTGAAAGGAACTCATTATAGGTAGCCATTGAATACTACCAGTGGCATAAGTGACAGCCATGTTTATATCAACACCGCTTGGAGAATTATAACATGACCATCGTACATCTTGTCTGGCGAAACAGCATTCAAGAAAATAGTGAAACTAATTTATGGTTGAAAACAGTGCATTAGACAAAGAGTGAGAAATCCAAGTTTTAGTCCAAAAAGTATTTGGAAGAGGCCTGACAACTTCAGCTAAAAGCCAATTATACTCAAGTACATTACAACAAAATCACTAGTATACCATCCAAACGAACATAAGGAATTTTGTAACACATATGAAACCCGAAAATGTCACTTACAGTGGGAAATGTATCATTTGAAGATTGAGACATATTTACATGGTCATTTGGATGTACACATTTTTCACCACGTTTCTTACCAAGAATTTCAGCAGCACGATTTGCAATCACCTGTCAAATACATAAGAACAAAAATTGAGAAATTTGAAATAGCATATATTCGTAGACTAATATGGAGTCAGAATTACAGAGTCTAACAAAAAAATAACTTTTATATTTTAAAGGTTGGGTTCCTCTTGTGGTAAGATAGTGTCCATTCCATGTGCATTATATCATTGAAGCACATATTTTTTCTTTGGATGAGTATACAGCATAGCAGTAACATGTCAGATGAATTTTGTTACATGGGACGATGCTATTCAATTCCTGAACATAACATCCCATAATGACTTTATTAAGCCTGTTGACAAGGGGGAAGTTTTGATGATGGTTGGGTCTATCAACTTCCTGACCATTTAATCTGCCAATAAAAAGATGCATGAAAGTTGTGGAGGTTAGTCTTTATGTTAATTTCTGAAGAAGTTCTATGCTAGATGCAAATTTACTTTAAACTTCTAGGGCTCAATGAAAGCAAGATGCAGATAGAACATACCAATAGATCGATGGAAGACAAGCCAAAACAGAGATAAAGAATGGTGGCGTTACGGCAGTCAGCAGGATGCTTCAACCAGCAAAGTCTCCATATGGTCAGCCAACCCAACGTGTCACACAACCCCAAGACATCTCATCAAGAACACTCCACCAAGACACTGCACCAAGATGCCCTAAACGCAGAACCAAGAACGTTGTTCCATCACCATCCAAGAGAGAAGAAAATGCCTCCACAAAATGTGTCTAAAATGAACTCCAAGTCTCTCCAATATATAGGCATCTGAGGAGGTGTGTGACACATCTCTTATGCATGTGGAATAAAACAGGCCAACCTTGCAAATGTGGAATAAATTCAAAATACATGTTCTGCTCATCCGATCAAGATGATCTTTAGATCGATCTTGCACCTCTCCGAAAGAGGAATCCAATAAAAATATTGGCATCGTCATCTGAACATCACAACATGGAGTTTGGACCTAGTTGCCCAAAATTAACACCCCCTCTCAACTAGAGAGAACTCCATCCACCAGTGCCATCCAAACATCGTGCATCATCCCACCGTAACTTGCTTCACTGGCTTCTTTATTTCAAAACAAAAGGTGAGTCACAAAGACATCACTCCTAGCCAACCCGAAGTCAGCTCAAAGGTCCGAAACCTCTGTAAGACTCAAAGGAGTCACCTACCAACCCGAAGTTAGTTTAACTGACCCGAAGTCAGTTGAAGGTCTGAAACCTCACTTGGACTCAAGAGAGTCATATACTAACCCAAAGTCAGTTTAACTTACCCAAAGTCAGTTGGAGGTCTGAAACCTCACTAGACTTGATCCCAAATCAAGTGGTTGGACACGTGCCATCCTAGTCATAGAGAGTAAGGCAATTTCCGATGCGTCCATCGGTCTTGCTATGGTCTCTATTCACATTTCCCACCTCATTGGCCAAATGAGAGGTACTTCCCATGAGTTCGAAACTCCATGGGTAGGATGCATACAGGGCACAAATCAAAGAGAGGTAAACCAACTCAATATCATCACGGTGGGGTGAAAGCACACCAACAAGGTTCAGCAAGCATAGTCATGTGGTTGCTTATAGCTCCAAGAAGCTATCCCCAAAGCCCCCCTGGAGCTCCCAGAGCTCATCATCCAACAAGACCCTCCAAATAGGGTCGTTCCACGATTCCAAGATTCTCAAGGAAGGTTAGGAACATGACCTTCCCCAAGGGCTCTGTGAGAATATCCACGACCCACTCATCAATTCCTATATGATCAAGCCTTACGGCGCCTCGTTGTACCATATCCCAGATAAAATGGTACCAGACATCAACATGCTTGGATCGATAGTGGAACACGGGATTCTCTGACAAACAAATCCGCCTCTGGTTATCACAAAGGATAACGGTGGCATCTAGCACATGCTCGAACAGCTCACTGAAGAGCTTTCGCAACCAACTGGCTTCACAACAGGCCATACACGTTGCAATGTATTCAGCCTCAACGGTGCTCAAAGCTACCGACTCCTGCTTCCTGCTCGAAGCAGACTCAAGTGTGAAGCAACATCCAGATGTGCTCTTGCAATCCACCACACTGCTTGCTCAATCGGCATCAGCATATACACGGAGTCTCAAACTCCCGGCAGTGTATCTCAACTCATGGGTTATCGTGCCCCAAAGATATCTCATAGAGTTTCTTGGTACCACCCTAGTGAATTTTATGAGGATCAACCATGTCTTGACTCAAAGTGTTCACTGCACAACATACGTCTGGACGGATGTTCCCTAAACACATCAGGGCCCCTATGACTTGACAATACTCAGTAGGATTTGCTAGCACAGGCCAAGCAGTGCTTCCACTCAACTTCTTAAAGTTGAGATCCGTCGGTACGGACTTACAGTCCACCATTCCAAATCTTTCCAGCAGCTTCACAATATATTTTCCTTGAGAGAGGAAAATCTCGCCAGGTCTCTGCCAGACCTCCAAGCCTAGGAAGTAATGTACCAGTCCTAGGTCCTTCATCTCGAACACGAAAGCAAGCTCCCTCTTACACTCATGAATGAGAGGGTTAGCACCTGTTAGGAAGAGATCGTCCACATAGAGAACCAGAATGAGAGGCTTTTCTCTATCAACCTTGAAGTAAAGGATCGGATAAGCGTTACTTCAAGTGAAGCCCAACTTCATCAAGTAGCTATCGATCCTCTCGTACCAAGCCCTGGGGGCTTGCTTCAACCCATAGAGGGCTTTCTTTAACCTGCATACATGAGAGTCTCTATCCTGGACTTCGAACCCTAGAGGATGCTCCACATACACCTCTTCCTTTATCGAACCATGCAGAAAGGCGGTCTTCACATTCATCTGATGAAGACTCCATCCTTGCGTAGCAGCAAGGGTAATAATAGATCACAGGTGCAATCATAATCAATGCCTTCCTAGAGAGAAGTCTCAGGCAACACATCTTGCCTTGTACTTTTCAGCACTCGCATCAAATCCATGCTTAATCTTATAGAGCCATATCAAGGTGACATCAACTTTGTCCTCCAGTCTCAGGACCATATCCCAGACATCATCCTTCATAATGGACTTGTACTCTTGTGTTTAGCATCCTTCCAGACTTGATGCTTTACGGCTTCTTCAAATGATCCAGGCTCATATTGTACTCATGGTTGCTAGATACCTTTGGTATCTATATGGCTTCTTGCTTTCCCGGAATGTCCCCCTTTGGGGCCATATGTCTCTCGGCATCCTCGAGAGTACCCCTGAGCCATGAGGGTCTTCTCTTCTTTCTTCCAGCAACGTCATTTTCTCAAGAACATACATGGTTGTAGTCTCCCTCTTAATGCCAGCTCCTCTACAAAGGTGCCATTATCAGCCCTTAGAATCTTGATTTTCTTCTTCAAGAAATATATCCAGATGGGCAGCATATCAGATAAATCAAAATGTATCAACTGCTAGACATCAGATTGTGATACTTGAGGGAAAAGGAAAGTCCCCCTTTTTATGCTTTCTTGCGGCACAACTCTGATATATGCCTTCATGATTATTTTGAATTTAGGCGTCCCAGACACCAACTTCCTTTCCTCAAAAAGGGCTTTGTAATCATAGACCTGAATCTTACTCACCCACTGTCAAGGCTATACAAGAATCATAGCCATATACTGCCATATATCTATTATACATCTTGATAGTTATCATACATTAGGCTGCCCGCTCTCAGTCTCCACTCCCTCCTTACCGAGGAGGAAGAACTCCCCCTGTCAGTCCGAATAAATGTTGGCAAAGGAGTCACCAGTCTCTCCTCTTCCTCTTTCCTGCCTCTGAATTGAGGACTAGAAGATGGGATGAGCTTGCAATTCCGCACCAAATGATGTGCGTTGTCGTCGGATTTTTCTTTTTCTTCGATGGCTTCTATTAATACATGCGCGGAAATGTTGCGTGCTAGTGTCACGCAAGTCCATCCAAATTCGCATTTGTACGTGCAATTGTTCTTCGACCTGGGCAGAGGTTTTTCCGTGATACCAACAATCCATTAACTATTCCTTGTATCATTCATAGAGAGACTGCAGCCTGCAAGAGAAGGAGACGCTGTCCCTCGACACAGATTTGTTGTCTCAAATCTGGCCCAGAATTTACGGCCTCAACACCATAACTACCAGTCTTAGCTTTGGCCTCGCTTGACATGCCTTAACACTGCCTACAGCTCCCTGCTATGGCTTGCGGCCTAGCATAGCAGCTTGCATAGCAACGGCCTCCTCCAAATCAAACCCAAACAATCATCCGCTGTCACTTACAACTCCTTATCTCGCTTCCCTAGATTTAGAGCAAGATGGGCTTTGTCTTCTCCTTAGCTCTGATACCATGTTAATTTCTAAAGATGTTCTATGCTAGCTGCAAATTTACTTTAAACCTCTAGGGCTCAATGAAAGTAAGATGCAGATAGAACATACCAATAGATTGATGGAAGACAAGCCAAAACAAAGATAAAGAATGGTGGCGTTACGGTAGTCAGCAGGATGCTTCAACCAAAAAACTCTCCATATGGTCAGCCAACCCAATGTGTCACACAACCCCAAGATGTCTCATCAAGAATTCTCCACCAAGACACTGCACCAAGATGCCCTAAACGCAGAACCAAGAACGTTGCTCCATCACCATCCAAGAGAGAAGAAAATGCCTCCACAAAATGTGTGGCTAAAATGAACTCCAACTCTCTCCAATATATAGGCATCTGTGTGGGTGTGTGACACATCTCTTATGCATGTGGGATAAAAGAGGCCAACCTTGCACATGTGGAATAAATTCAAAATACATATTCTGCTCATCCGATCAAGATGATCTTTAGATCGATTTTGCACCTCTCTGAAAGAAGAATCCATTAAAAATATATGCATCGTCATCTGAGCATCACAACATGGAATTTGGACCTAGTTGCCCAAAATTAACACTTTATCCATGACTTAAACCACGGGTATGTCCCTTTGTGGAGTCCACAAGCTATGTTCACTTGTACATATTCTACATTGTTATTAAAATGACAACATACTGTATTTTGCTGCTAATTGTAATTTTATCGATTTGTTTTTGAATAATTAAAATTATCTGTGGTTCCTACCATCCTTGTCCATCCCCATCATGCAATTTTCAATTGCACAACTAAGGGGGATTACTGAAGATTGTTTTAGTTATTGAAATTATTTAAGCATTGTACAAATTACAGTGGAGCATCTAAATGTTGATTCTGATTCAAAATCAGCATAAGAGATTCCAATCACAATCAGAAACAGGGACATGGCTTCAAGGCAGAAGAGAATGTAACTGTGTTGTGAATATCATCCAATCATTTTTAAGAAACTAAAATGAGAGAGAGAGAGATGATATCCCATATGCATGTATCAGTACAGGTGAAGCTCTATGTATCTGGGTATGCCCCTTGAGAAGGGTCTCTTATTCTGGTAGGTTAACTCACAACATCTTTGCTGTAATTTTTGACATGTCCTCTACTAGCAAATCCCAAAATATCGCATCCCAACTTGTCCTCTTATACTGACCACTGGCACTTCTGATGTGGTTAGATGCTTCACAATGAAGTAAGAAATGTTACTTTGCCTTCACTTCCTTTCTCCTACAAACTCGGCATGTTTTAGATTTCCATTCCTTCCTCGATTCTTCCATCTCCTTGTCTCACATCTTAAACTCTGACAGCTTGGCCTTAATTGGGCTTGTTACACCATAATTTGTATGAGGTATCACACGAGTATTTTTCATGGCACCTATGGGCTTTCTATGGACCGGTTGCAGAGCATAGACATTATAACATTGCACATGTTATCCTTGGTACTGCCCTTATCGTTGATCCAACTTTGGCCACTCCAAGGTAGGTGGTATTTATGGAGAATGGATTTGCACAATTAGTTTGGCATGCCTCTTCACTCTCACCAGCATACTCAATGGATTGGTTATGTTTGTAGTATTGTACCATTGGTGAAGGTTGTTTCATTTGTTTATCAGGTATCTTTCAGCTTGATAGACATTTTCTGTAATATTCCCAATTAGCAGCAGCTAATTGGCAATATTAATTTTGTTCATATTTTTGCTTTCTAATGTTCAGCCATAAATAAAAAGGGTGTTGGGACCCATAACCCAACTTAGGAGAAATAATCTTCCTAAAGTCACTTGGCCAACATGACACATTCAGTGTAGGGCCCAGAGGGACCAAGTGGTGGCGCGGGGAGAGGGACAGCGCAGAGACAGCGTGGGCCAGGCAGCCTAGTGGCAGCATGGGCCAGGACAACATAGAATAGGCAAGGGTAGTGTGGCAAGGAGGACAGCGCAGCGCAGTGGGGCCCAAGGGAACGTTGGGGCCTCAAGCATAAAATGGAGTGAGGGCCTAGCTTCTCATTCATTCTATCATTCATCTTCAGAATTTCTGTGTAACAAATATTGAGCACGCTTATGTTGTTTAGCTAAGTCCGCAAGTGTTGTTCAGCGCGCGGGTGTCTTTGATCGGAGATCCCAACCTCAGCCTCGGGGGACTTCGAGTGCCCGCTCAGGTGAGGAGCTTCATCATCAGTTTTCAGAGCAGAGCACGAAGAGCCAACGTTCATGAGTTACGCAGTTCATCAGGCAGCGCAGTCACTCAGAGGGATTACGCAGTCTTGGAGGAGAGCAACTCAAGGAGTGAGGGAGATTCAGGAGTTTCAGTCCGAGAGAAGTGTGAGGGGATCGGCGCTTCACAAGTTGTGTTTTGGAGCAGTGAGAGGACAGCATTTCCAATTGATCAGTCAAGAGGCTAGTGTACTCACCAGGAGTGCGTAATTTTCCCAAGGGGGTCAAATTCGGGGGTCAACCTTTCCGGAATTCCTTCTTGGGTTTTTCCCGATTTTAGGAGGAGAGTTCATAGTCGGAGTTTCATAATTTACTGAGCAGGGGAACAGCCCCAAAGAGAAGCTCCATTCCAGCAAGTAGCAGCACTTTCCAACAGCAACAGCAGCACCCCAGAGAGTTACGCAGTCACTAGAGGAGCAGACATTCCATAGCAGGGTTTGGAGAGATATTTAAGCTTGCCTTGAGCAAGCCAAGGTGTCATTATTTTGATCACCTTTTGTACTCATTCCCTATTTCCAGAAATATAATAAAATGGCTCAGCTTTTCTGAAATGTTTGCAGTGATTTTTATGGTGCATCTCTATTTGTTGTAGTTTTGTTTATGTTGCTATGTATTGTTGTTTATTTCCTAATCAGAATATTACAATGGTATTAGAGCTCATAGACTTGGCCCATCAGCCTGTGGAGCAAATCAGTCTATGACACTCGAAGACAAAGAATACATCACTTACCAAAAGCAGCGGTACAAGAGCAGAGAGCAGAGACTCGAGCCCACATTTGGTGAAGGGGACTGCGTTCTAGTAGAGGATGCAGAGGAGGAAGCACCCATGGCAGATGAAGTAGATGACGAGAAGGAGTTCGGTAATCTCCTCCTCAAATCTGTGCAAGAGCTCTCCAGAAAAATAGAGGAGATGGGTCAGAAGATTGTCAAGGAGAACAGACAACGTGAGACCCCAAGGGGATTTCACATCGGGGAAGGGTTCGGCACTTCTCATCATACACAGGAGCAGAACACTACACAGCAGGTGGTGCTACACACCCCCACGTTCCACTATGCCAACATTCTTGACTGCAGGCACGGGAACGATATGGGCAGGAGTTTGGAGAAGCCCTCACTTTCCACGATTTCTGCCAGTTGCAGAACAATAGCAGACCCCGCAGCCAGAATAGAGGAGGTGGGTACATGCAGGGAGGTGAACTCCAACGTACCATGGGCAGAATTTTCTTGCCGACATATGACGGATCAACAAAATGTTCAGCAAAGGCTTGGGTGGAAAAGTTGGACATTTACTTTCAGCTGAACAAGATGGCCGAGGTGGAGGCCATCAAGCTGGCAGCAGTGCACCTTGAGGGAGAAGCCCATGACTGGTGGTTCCATGGGATGTCCACGCTGGGTCATTCAGGAGTGCCAACGTATGCAAAGTTCACTCAGAGATAGGTGGGAAGATTTGACCAGAAGGATCCTGAGGAGCATTTTATCAAGTTGACCAAGCTCAAGCAGACCGAGAACCCAGAG
The DNA here is from genome assembly GCA_034641835.2 of Pinus albicaulis. NCBI lineage: Eukaryota > Viridiplantae > Streptophyta > Pinopsida > Pinales > Pinaceae > Pinus > Pinus albicaulis. Next base: position 1,335,091,136 of record CM076581.1, on the reverse strand, counting down.
ACCTACATCTCTGAGTTCTTGAGACTTTCAGTGATGGTGCTAGACTTGACCGCACCCAAGAGGATTTACATCTTCATTGACGGGTTGGCAGAGCCTCTGTGTGGGCTAGTCAAGTCTACTAGGCCTGCTACACTTCAGGACGCAGTTGGGAGGACAAGGGACTTGCAGGATGCCTTGCCCAGAACTAGAGCTCCTTTCCCCCAGAGACGAGCATTCCAGCCAAAGGGGAGAGACACGAGAGTTCCACCTCCAAAGGGGAACCAGGGCCGAGGGCCTTTGGACGATGATACCCGGAGAGATCTGAGACAGAGGAAGCTATGCTTCATATGCCAGGAGCCATGGGCACCGGGTCATCGATGTGCCGCATGAAAGGCACACTACATCGAGGTCTTCTCTGACAGAGAGGGGTACGAAGATGCGTATGAGGAGTTGGAGGGAGATGCCAGCGCTGATGCACCGAGTGGAGATCATCCACCGCCACCTCCCCCAGGAGCAGGAGGGGCAGCGTTTGCACCCACAGGAGGAGTCCTTGCATCCTTGCAAGGAGTTCCTAAGTATTTAACACTGCGTGTCCAAGGCATAGTCCAAGGGCAGCGTGTTTCAGTTCTAGTGGATAGCGAGGCCACTCATAACTTCATCGATGCCCAGCTAGTGCAGAGGAGGCGCATACCGACTGAGAGTTTTGATGGGCTCTCAGTGTTGGTTCTGAGTGCCAAAACCATGCAATGTGTGAGGTATGTTCCAGCATTGGCAGTGACCATGTGGACATACATGGTGACTGACCACTTCTTTGTGGTTGGCATCCCAAATACCAATGTGGTATTGGGAGTGCAGTGGTTGATTACGCTAGGTAAGGTCACTACAGATTGGGAGACATTGGAGATGGAGTGGACAGACAAGAAGAGTGGGAAGCATGTGATGATCAGAGGCATGCACACATACCCTCCTCAAACAGTTTCAACACAGCGGATGGAGGCAGACTTCCGGAAAGGGGGCATAGAGTGGGCAGCAGAGTTGCGTATTTCAGAGCCAAGAGTCACAAGGCAGTCAGTACACCCTGATGTGCGGTCGATATTAGACCGATACTCCACGGTTTTTGGGGACATACCACCGAGGCCGCTGCCGAACCGGGGGATTGAGCATACTATTGAGTTGGAGCAGGGGATCCACGCAGTGATCACCACCCCCTATAGGCACCCCAAGGCCTACAGGGATGAGATTGAGAGAGTTATCCATGAGCTCTTGGCATTTGGGCACATCCAACCCAGTACTAGCCCATTTGCTTCTTCTGTTGTTTCTCTGAAGAAGAAGGATAGCACATTGTGGATGTGCATTGACTACAAGGCACTCAACAAAAAGACCATGAAAAACCAATACCCCATCCCCAGGATTGATGAGTTGATGGATGAGCTGAAGGGATCAAAGTTCTTCTCCAAGATCGATCTGAGGTCCATCAGATCAAGGTGAGCGACCAAGATGTCCCCAGGACTACATTCAGGTGCCACTATGGCCATTTCGAGTTTTTGGCGATGCCCTTTGGGCTAACTAATGCACCGGTCACCTTTCATTCTTGCATGAACCTCATTTTCCGTGGTCAGCTAAGGAAGTTTGTGTTGGTGTTCTTTGATGACATCCTCATCTATAGCCGCACATGGGAGGAGCACTTGTAGCACATTGAGGTTGTTATCCATATCTTGGAGGAGCGGCATTTCTATGCTAAGCTCTCCAAATGTGAATTCAGGCTGACAGAGACGCTCTAATTGGGGCACATCATTGGTGTGGACAGGGTAAGAGTCCATGAGGAAAATATTTGAGCCATCCGGGATTGGTCGAAACCAAAGAATGTGACAGAGCTCCGGGGATTTGTAGGCATCTGCACCTACTACCGGAAATTTGTCAAGGGGTTTTCACAACTTGTTGCACCCCTCACGGACCTCACCAAGAAGGGGGCATTTGGTTGGACTGATACTGCGCAGAGGGCTTTGACAAGCTCAAAGAGGTGATGAGCTACCCGGTATTGGCTTTGTGGGACTTCATGCAGCCCTTCATTCTAGAATGTGATGCTTCAGGGGAAGGACTAGGCGCAGTTTTGATGCAGGGGGGCCACCCTATAGCTTTCGAGCGCCGAAAGCTACTGTCGCATGAGAAGTTGCATCTGATACACGACAAGGAGATGTTGGCCATTATGCATGCATTGGCCAAGTTTGGGCAGTATTTGGTGGGTAACAGGCTTCGAGTGAGGACTGACCACAATAGCCTTCTGTTTTTCCTTGAGCAGAAGCAGTTGCAGGAGAGACAGTAGAAGTAGGTCAGTAAGATCCAGGCCTACGACTTTGACATTGAATATGTCAAAGGGAAGAACAACGTGGTGGTAGATGCCTTGTCACGCAGGACAACAGCATTATCCTTGATGAGCTTAGACGCGGACTGGAGGGCTCAACTGCTAGTGAAGTATTCAAAGGATCGCTTTGCTCGTGAGGTGTTGGATGGCTAGATTACAGATGATAGGTATCGGGTGATGGATGAGGTCATCTATTACCAGGACAGGATCTTCTTGACTGGTAATTCCCAGCTCGAGGAGAAGACACTGCATGCATCCGATGATTCACCGCTATATCATCATCATAAAGCTAATGTGTGGAGATGTTGGCTAGCTAGCTATCCAAAATAGGAGAATTTTTTTCTCCAAGGGGTTACCGATTTTGGTGGGTAACAAGACCCACTTTCAATATGTAAATGAAGATCCCACAACACAACTATAGAACTAAAGTGGAAGTGCACCCACCACTGAGCATCATTTGTTGGAATCACAATTGCCATTAGACCAAAACTCGCAGGCATTAGTCTCTACTACAATCGCCAAAGTTAGGATCCACGAGAGGCGATTAGTCCATGTCACGAAACACACAGGGAGCGTTGAACCCAATGTTCAACAATCTCCCCCAAACATGAGTTAGGTGAGTTTCGAACTCGAGACGTGTCGCTCTGATACCACTCATTGGAATCACAATTGTCGTTAGACAATCGCCAGAGTTAGGATCCACGAGGGGCGGTTAGTCCATATCACGAAACATACGGGGAACGTTGAACCCAATGTTCAACATCATCAACTTAGCATTCAACTTCCAACACATTTACAAGCAAGACGATAAGTCAAAAGTGGCCTACAACATTTGGATAGGGCAAACCATACCTAGTGCAAGAGATGGTTTACTAAAAATGCTATATGGGATTCTAGTGAACTTACAAATGCGTTAAAGAAAAAACCATAATTAGCATGATCCATACAATGTTCAACTACTATACATGTTCCAAAGGAACATAAAAATCAAAGAATACATTGAGAATTTCAAAGTTTATGAGTCAAAGGCCAACCTCTCTACAAATATAGCATGAAAGATCTATATCGCAAATATAAGCTCAAAAATCTGCATTGAGACAAGAATGCTTGGAACTTGATTCTTTGAACAAAGCCATTAATATAGATTGAAAAGCCATGTAGCCAAAAAAGGTACTTGGTTTATTCATATGATAGGAGGACCACAAAAGAGCGAAAATTTGGAATGTAGCAATTCAAAAACACGAGTCAACAACTTGTCTAAAAACCTAATCTTTCAACCTCAAACCTTTCTAGTAAACGGCTCTCAACCCTGGTTTAAAGGGCACCTCTAAAACCCTCCAAAGTTTTCTACAGTTAAAGATCTATGGTAATCAGACCCTAAATCCGAACTTGCAAAGGATACTTTCTTCAAACAACTAGATGATGACTCTAGGCCACATGACTTATCCCTTTCAAAATTACAAATAAGGGAACCCTCAATCTCCCATATCACAATGACTAAATTGGATAGTCTTCATATTTTCAAGTTTTATGCCTACATTAAAAACAAATCCTCCTCATTATGGTTGACACCAATAGTATTTTGAAGATTCTTGATAAAAGACAAGTTAAGTGATTGAGCTTCAATCTTGATACAACTCACTACTACCCCATCAACAAACTAGGGCATAAACATAATCTAGTGGTTTGGACTTGGTGCAGTACTCTTACAGCATGATAGACACATTGTCTTTAAAATCCGAAAGTTGAATGACAAAGAACAACACACGTCCACATACAACAAAGAAATGTTGGTTGTATTTCATTCAGTGGCCAACTGGCATCAATTCCCCCTTGGTAATAATATTTTTATTAAAACTGATCACATTAGCTTGAAGCATTTACTGACACAAGGTACTTTAACATAGGAGCATCAAAAATGAATTGGTCACCTTCAAGCATATGACATTGACATTATCTATAAAAGGGTAAATAGAATATTATTGTAAATGTTTTATCTTGAATGTGGAATGCTATTTTCTATTGGATTATTTAAGATATTTCACACTTGAAGCATCTCATTTTAATTGTCAAATGTACATCTCATTTGAAGAACTTGTTTTAACCTGACACCTCACTCAGTGATGTGACTTCAGTAGTGCAGTGCAGCCTATCTTACGCAGAGCAAAGCTACAGCAGCGTAGAGCCTTCAGGAGGACAGTGGAGCGCAACAGTAGTGTAGGGGATTTCAGCGCAGGGGTTGATGTGACTTCAGCAGCGCAGAGGAGGTATGCTTACGTAGTGCAGAGCTGTAGCTGTGAAGTTGTCTCCAGATGATAGCAGAGATTAGCAGCCTATGGAGCTTCAGTGATGAAGATGCAGCCCAACTAACTTGTCTGTCAAACATTGGGCAGGAGTCTTCAGTTGTTTCTCTTAGCAATTGAGTTGCAGTGCAGCAGATGGCAGCACAATGCAGCAGATTGAGAGGGAGCTGCAATATAGATGTGGCAGTGGTGGTGGCAGCGTCATGGGTAGCAGTACAGGAGAGCAGCGACAACGCAGTGATGAAGGCCAGCAAGCCAAGCATCAGCGCGGAGACCCACACCAGAGATCAATGCAGAACTTCTGGGTGAAGTAATGTTGTGCTAGAGCACTTTCCTCGCTAAGAGGGAGTGTTGAGATTTTGAGTGTTGGGGTAGATTCGGTGTTGAGATTTTGTGTGTTGGGGTAGCTTCGGATGTGCTCTATCTCCCAAACTTTGTGGAAGGACTAGAGTACATGAGATCTCCAACACCCAGAAAGGGATTTGAGAAATTCCATCTGGTTTAAGAGAAAATTAATTAATATTTTTAATTAAGGACCCTAACTCTAACTTAGGAAAATATAAATATTAAAGGTAATTAATTTAAACATGTGATGGAAATGACTTAAGTCACACGGATCAAGCTTTCTTTTAATCTTAGCCGTCGAATCAAGATTAGATCACGATCGTTGGTTTCCCAACGAGAAAAGTATAAAGGAAAGGCTTGGGGTCAGTTGGAGAAAACACACACAGAGGCAGAGCACTAAGACTAAGCTGGAATTCTAGGGCGTGGTTTGCTCAGAATTTCCAGAAGTGTTTTCGCTGCAGCGAGGGGTTTAGTATTGGCTAAGGGGATGATCTGATCCCAGAGCCAAGAGTCAGCAAGAGGCAAAGAAGCAGCAGTCAGAGCAGTGCAGACGGAGCAGCAGCTGCGTAACGTAGAGGGCTTCAGTGCTACACAGGCCCAAGAAGGGCAACGTGGAGGCAGCAAGAGGCCATCAGGGCTTACGCAGGCCCAGCTAGGGTAGCGCACGAATTGCGTCACCCAGTCTTGGTTACGCAGGCCTCTCCTGAGCAGCGCAGAGACACACGCAAGCTAGCAGAGGCACACGCAGGCTAGCAGAGTTGACGCAGAGGGCTTCAGAGCAGCATTGGGGTTTGTAAAGACAGAAAAAGGTCAAGTTATGTAAATCCCGTTTGAGGGTGTGAATCTGTCAGTTTCTCCGTCTCCAGAATAGAAGTATTGCTGCAAATTTTTGTATTTCTCTGACGGGTTAACCAGTAAGGTGCCCAAATTTGTTGTACTTAGAATCTACATAATAAGATAAACCCTCCAGCAGCCAGAAGACCGGTTTTCCCGCATTGGGTTTTTCCAAGGACAGTTGTCAAGAAAATCTTGTGTGTCACTTTGTCTATGTGCATGTATTCAGTTTAGATCCGTATCTGTGTAAGCTGTTAAAGTATTTACTTCGATGTTAATACTGAATATTTCAGATTAATAACTTGTATAAGTAGAAGTAAATCGTGATTTAATAGTAGGGTTTCTGCATAAGTAATATTCAGAAATTTTCACACCCATCACCTTCAAACAAATGGGAAAATAAAGTAGTTAACAAGTGCTTAGGGTGATATCTTCGAATGTACACATGGGATAACCAAAAGGGTTAGGTGTTTTCAACTCGCTGAATATTGGTATAATATTACACATCACCCTGCCACCAAAATGACCAACCTTAAAGAATTATATCCCTCTGAGCCCCCTTCACCTAAGGATTGGATCATTCAAAATGTTAAAGTTATTGTCATAGCTGCCACACTAGGGCAAGCACATAACACCTTCAACATCCTAAAGGGAAACTTGCTCAACAAACAAAACAAAACATGTTGACAAACAATGCTCAGAAAGACACTTTGAGATTAGAGACATGGTCCTTGTCTGACTGAAACCCTGCAAACAAACAACTCTCCAACAACAAGGTAAGAATAGGCTTCAACCCAAGTTCTATGGCTCATATAGAGTATGCGCAAAAGAGGATAAGACTAGACATTCCTGACAGGGAAGATTGCATGATGTCTTCCATGTATCATGTCAAAAAAGAAGTTGGGCATTGAGATGATTACTCAAATATGCGTGACAGGTTTGTCGTAGCAAAACATTTCAGCACCACCCATCTAAACAATTTAATAATTTGACAGATGATAGAAAAACTTTCCCAGTTGTTTTGGGCAACCCAGAAGAGGAATTCCTTGAACTGATACCACGACATTCCCATCCAGTAAAGTATATAAAATGTTTAGAAACTTAAATGGTCCACTTTGGTGATATTTTATAAAATATCATGTTCATGACAATATAACTAGTGTCAACAACAAGAAACCGATCAGAAAGACTACTAATATTTTTGTATAAAATAAACTCAACAGCATTCATTTCTTCCAAAACCAAAATCAACGAGTTTAAAATCTCAGCCCCTGATATCTAGTCTCACTTGCTCTTTTCAACTGACCTCGTTAGCGTTCATGTTACTTTGAGTCCCACTACCAGTTTGCCAAATGACCAAAGGGAAATGACTGTTCAGCTTTCCTTCAGCAACTTCTTGAGCAGCCTGCATTATCGCTTTCCCAATGGTTGGGTCAAGACCATACTCCATATTAACCTGCAATAATAGAATTTAGGCATTCGGGGAAAGATATGGTGACTTCTATCAAACAAATGAAATGATTTCTAGTGAGCCTATTCCATTGTACTTCAAATAATTATAGATCTTGCAAATCGATAAGCAATACCAGATAATGCCATCACAAAACATCCAACTTTCAATTGATTAAAATAAAAGCAGGTCAATGGAGATATTTTTTCTATACCTATGATTGGAAGTAGATGTTAGTTCTGAAACATTACTACATTAGAATATATGGGAATCTCGAATCAAATATGATCCTTCGATTTTAAAATGAATTACAAACTCAAACCTGGGTCGTTAAATTTTTACTTTCTGTTCAGAAGAATCTCTTAAATTGCTTATTCGACAGCATACTTCTGCAAAAGATTGCTCCACTGTTCCCAACTTGCCACCAATTAAAAAAATGACACTTATATTGTAGACTTATGTCAAACCCGTTGCAAGGACAAGTTATCAGTACATCATATAAGCCACAAGGTTATATACCACTGCAATTTACTTAATAACAATTGAGCACAGTAAAAATATGACTCTATAAACAAATCATTTGTGTTGCACTCATCAGCATCCTACAATTAGCATTGACTTAGCAGGTCAAATCCAAGTATATAAATGAACATTGTATATGTCAAAAGTCCTGTCGATCTTGAAATCCTGGAAGACAGAAAGCTGGGCAAGCCTGTGCTATCCTTTTAAATGCATTATGATTGAAAATAAAAGATAATATTAAATACACCTTAGCAGCGCATTTTTTTAGAACACCAAATGATTGTATAATTTGTTCAGGCATCTGCTCACGCTCTCCACCAATTTCGAAGTTTTGCAGTGACCGTTGAGTCTGTGCACCCCATAATCTGTCAAAACAAAGTACAATCCAAAGCGCATAGGGATCAGAAACACTTTCCAATAATTGCTCTAAACAGATTTGCTCTGCACTGTAAGCATGCTAAGATTTCCAAAATATATATGAATAATGTATAGCAAGGCATTGCAGAAGAAAAACATATAGCTGCCACAAACCTATCAGCTAGAAATCATCCTTCTGTACATAATACGAATGGAAAATTTAAAAAAAAGGTATTTCCTCTGCACTGTAAAAGCACTGAGATTGCATTTTTGAATAATAGGCGATGGCGGGAAGAACTCGGCGACCATGGGGCAAAACCCTGGTTAGGGTTGACAGGAAACTCCCGCTCATGGAAGACTGATGGAGGGGCAATTGTCATAACAAATAGCGGTTACTACTGCCATTTGGCATCGCAATAATTTACAGATGGAAGTTTTTTATGTCACTCCAGGATTTGTGATGTGTCAGCTGCTCTCCTTTCACAAACGATGATTTGGAACCAGTGTTTGTTTTTACATCCAAAGGAATAGTTTTTACTGTCAGGTTTTGGTGATAACACGAAGGCGAGTGACTCAAGACTTCTGTGCTGTGAACACAGTGTTTTATTTGGGTGGTAATGGTCTTCATCTGTTTCCTAAACTTTGTCTGTTCCATATGGACTGCCGCTTTTAACGGGTCCGGAGGTAGCTTGGGTGGTAATGGTCTTGGGGTTGCAACTGGCTTGCTTATTGTGCATTGCAGCTTTACCGGGTCTGGAGATTGGTGTTTTCTAACAAGGACAGCACAATGGTTAAACCAAGTGAGTTTGTCGACCTGGAGCCAGAAGCGGAGGATATTCTGTCAGTTTGGGGGATGGAGCCAACAAAACAGAATTTGGCCAAGGTGGCACTACCACCACATTCTCCAGTTGGCAGGGGGAGTGTGGAAAAACTGATGTGGAGTCCAGTGGACGGTTTGGTCCGTCGAAAGATGTTGAATCAGCACCGCTCAGGCGTTTTCCTTGACCGGACATCAAACCGTCGGAGGGTCGACTACAAGGCGAAAACCGGAAGCAGGACTGGTAGGGGCTTCGATGTGTCCTCAAGTAAGTTTAATTTCTCCGCTTCATACTATTGTTTTTCCATCTGGAGGTTTAGAGGATATTGTGTATAGAGTGGGTTTTGGCACGAAGGAGGGTCTAAAAGCCCGTATTACACCTGGGATAAAAATGAGGTACTGGGGAAACCTTGTCTAAGTGCTTGGTCAGGGGGTTATGAAAAAAATATTCTATGTATTGGGTTGTGTTCCAAACCTCCTTCTGTGGAAGTAGTGCGGACTGGCAAAGCTGTTCTTGGGGGCGGATGGGGGACTTAGGAGGGTTTTGGTAGTGTATTCTTTGGAGAGGCGTCATGGGAAACGTGCAAGCAATTGGTGGTAACAAGGGGGCTTTTGGGTGTAAATTGTGAAAGCAAACCATAGAGGTGGGGGTTATTACTTCAAAGGGTTTTGCAAGGGCACAAGTTGAAATACCGCCAACATATGCTGGTACCCTGCAAACATTAGGAGGTATTGCAACAGGATTGGAGTTGGGGGGAGGGGTTTCGGGCCCAAACGAAACAAATGAAGCTTCGAATGCTGCGGTTCTCCCATCAAATGCCATGGCCAAAACGAGAGGTCATGCGGGGTCAAAGCACAAAAAGGGAAGGTGATTAAGGAAAATATGGAATGCCCCAATATGGTATTTGTTGTAGATATCCATATCGACAGAGTGATGGCAACTTCTGAGTCCATTCTGGTGGGCAGAGCGCGTGGGAAATTTTTCTCGACAGAAATTATATCGGAATGGATTGAGAACTCATGGGGAGAGGCCAGGGAAAAGGAAGTGGAGGTTATAACATTATCAAAGGGTTGGTTCATGCTCAGTTTTAAGAACAGTGAAACTCTGAAATGGGTTTTGGAGCGTAATTGGGGTTTTGGCATAGCTCTGATTCTTTTTAAATGATGGACGTCAATGTTTGATTCCAACGAGGAAAGATTGGACGAGATCCCGATATGGGTTCGCCTCCCTGCATTGCCACCACACTTCTGGACCATGGTTGTGTTCCATGCTATTGGGAATAGCATTGGCACATTCTTGGATGTGGACTTATCGTTTCGGAAAACAAGAGCGCGGAATATAGCACGCATTCTGGTTCGCCTTACCCCTAGAGAGGGTTTGATAGCGAAAATTCGTTTACACCTGGAAGGACATTACTTTTTGCAATTGATAGATTATGAACATTTACCATTTAGATGCCATCGGTGCCACAAACATGGACATTTGGCCAGAGATTGTCCACTCGGTATCAGTCGCAGACATAGACAAAAGGGAGGAAAGAGGAATGGTTTTTGGGACCGAGTGGGACAAGAGGTTGTTGGGGGTAATCAGGTTCAAGGGGAGAAAGTGATCATTCAGCAGGAGGAGGGGTCGATGTCGATGGAAGGAATGGAGGTTCCTTTTCAACAACAGGAGATTATCCCCAAGGGTGAGCTAAATCAAGCGGAGGACATCCAAGTTCCTGCTAATCCTGCAATCGGATATGGCGGGTATTGATCCTTGCTTCTCTTCTCTTATTGTAAATTCTCGATCTTTTATTTAATGATATGAAGTCGCCTGGTCCTTCCAGGCCAAATGGAAATGAGTCTTTGTGCATTAGAAACCTTTCACTGGCTATGGATAGTATTATAACAACCATTCCAAAACTCACTATTGACACTATTCCATATAACCAGAGACCCGGGGAAAAAAATTGTTATCTGTTGAGATCTATGGTGGATTGGGTCAAAATACTATCCTAGATAAGTCTAAGAGGATAAGGGGACGGAAAATTGATATCTCAAAAGCACAAATGAAAGCCATGACTGATATTGTTGATGGAAAGCACCTTTCCCTAAAAGGGGCGCTTAGAGCAGCACAGACCCCTGTCATTGTCTCTAAATGATTGTGTTGTCTTTTAACTGTAGGGGTTTAGCTAGTACCCCTAAAAAACTCTTCAAAAGCATTGTTCCTTAACTATCGCCCTGATGTGATATTGCTCCACGAGACCCTGGGTCAGGGTGACCTAGTTATGGCTACACTTCAGAAAATAATTTAGGGATGGACTTTTGTGACTGTTGATGTCAAAGGGAGGTCAGCTGGCTTAGCTGTTGATCTAAAAGATAGAGTCATAAGGCTTAAAAATTCCTGGACATGTAAGATGCTTATTGGCGTTGAGGTCTTTTCAATGGAATTAGGCATTAACATAACCATTGTGAACATATATGGGCCTTGTATGAAGCGGGCGGCTTTCTGGAATAAACTATTATCAAAATCATTTATACAAGATCCCAATCTAGTGGTGGGTGGTGACCTAAATTTCTCTCTGGGGATGTCTAAAACTTGGGGGCCTCTATGTTAAATTTAGATAACCATGGTGTTCTATGCTTGATGCAATTTTACTTCAATCTTTCTTAGGCCCGATACAAAATAGCAATCACATAAACATGAAAGTAAAATGTTGATAGTACACAATAACAGATCAACAGAAGACAAGCCAATAATATAGATCAGATTTACAATTCCTTTTGTCCAACAAAGATATAGGTTGGTGTGCGTTATGGCAGTCAACGGGATGCTTCAACCAGCAAAGTCTTTCACGGTCAGCCAATCCTACAAGTGTCACACCCACAGCCGTCAAAGACAGCTGATCACAAGTCGACGGTGGTCAACCCAAAGTCAACGCAATAGAGCAACAGAAAGTCAATGCTGCAAATTAAGGCTTTAGTCAAACATCTATGATTTCCTTGATTTTTGTGCCCAGCTGTACAGCCTCTCAAAATCAGAATTTTGGCAGAGTTTTGAGGTCAAACGACCAAGGGTTGACCACGGTCAACGTTGGTCAACGCTGCAGCAACAAGCGCTAAACAGATCCGCAAAAACACCTCCTCTAGCTCCGCACGTGTGAAGGGAAGAGGCCTCCAAAGGCTAACAAACAGATCAGATCATAATGAGAGATGTGTGATGAGTTGATGATGAAACTGACCTCCAAGTCTCTCCAATTATATCCATCAGTGAGGGTGTGTGACACATCTATTAGGCATGTGAACCTACATTACAAATCTGGCCGACCTTGCACGTGTGGAAATTAAATTCAAAATATATGTTCTGCTCATCCAAACAAGATGATCTTTAAATCAATCTTGCACCTCTCCGAAAGAGGAATCCAACAAAAATATGACCATCGTCATATGAGCAGTGCAACATGGAGTTTGGACCTAGTTGCCCAAAAATTAACACTTCCTCTCAACTAGGGATAACTCCATCTGTCCACAAGTGCCATCCATCAGTACCATCATGTACTTTCACCAAACATCATGTGTCATCCTGCCGTAACTTGCTTTGCTAGCTCTCGTCCTCAGATAGAACAAAAAGGTGAGTCACAAAGACATCACACTCAGCTAAGCCAAAGTCAACTTAGAGGTTAAAACCTCTCTTGGACTCAAAAAAAAAGTCTCATACTAACCCAAAGTCAGTTTAGAGGTAAAAACCTCATCATGCTTGATCCCAGATCAAGGTGTTGGACACGTGCCATCCTAGACATAGAGAGCACAGCTATTGTTCTTTATCCACATTTCCCACCTCATTGGCCAAATGAGAGGTACGTCCCATGAGTCTGAAACTCCATGGGTAGGATGCGTGCGGGGCACAGATCAAAGAGAGGTAAACCAACTCAATATCATAACGGTGAGGCAGAAGCACAACAAGATTCAGCAAGCCTAGCCCCGTATGTTGTTATAGCTCCAAGAAGCTATCCCCTAGCCCCCTGGAGCTCCCAGAGCTCAGAGTCCAACTCAAGCAGGACCCTCAGAATAGGGTCTTTCCACGATTCCAAGCTTCTCACGGAAGGTTAGGGACTTGACCTTCCCGAGGGGCTTCGTGAAAATATCCACGACCTGCTCATCAGTTCCTATATGATCGAGCCTTACAGCGCCTCGCTGTACCATATCCCGGATAAAGTGGTACCTGATATCAATATGCTTGGATCGATCGTCGAACAAGGGATTCTCAAAAAGACAAATCCCACTTTGGTTATCACAAAGGATAATGGTGGTATCTAGCACATGCCCAAACAACTCACTGAAAATCTTTCGCAACCAAATAGCTTCACAATAGGCCATACTCACCGCAATGTATTCGGCCTCGGCGGTGCTCAAAGCCATTGACTTCTGCTTCTGGCTCATCCAAGATATCGAAGCAGAACTCAAAGTGAAGCAACATCCAGATGTGCTCTTGCAATCCACCACACTACTAGCCCAATCAGCATCAGTATACCATGGAGTCTCAAACTCCCAGCAGTGTATCTCAGCCCATGGTTGATTGTGCCCCGAAGATATCTCAATAGATTCTTGGCACCAATCCAGTGAATGTGATGAGGGTCAACCATATGTTGACTCAAAGTGTTCACTGCAAAACATACGTCCGGACGGGAGTTCACTAAGGACATCAAGGCCCCCATGTGTTGTCGATACTCGGTAGGATTTTCCAGCACGGGCCCTGCAACGTTTCCACACAACTTCTTAAAGTTGAGTTCCATCGGTGTTGACACAGACTTACAGTCCACCATACCAAATCTCTTCAGCAGCTTCACGACATATTTTCCTTGAGAAAGGAAAATCTCGCCTAGCCTCTGCCAGACCTCCAAGTCTAGGAAGTAATGAATCAGTCCTAGGTCTTTCATCTCAAACTCGGAAGCTAGCTCCCTCTTACACTGATGAATGAGAGGGTCAGCACCTGCCAAGAAAAGATTGTCCACATAGAGAACCAAAATGAGAGGCCTTTCTCTATCAACCTTAAAATAAAGGTTTGGATCAGCATTACTTTGATTGAAACCCAGCTCATCAAGTAGCTATCTATCCTCTCGTACCAAGCCCTGGGGGCTTGCTTCAACCCATAGAGGGCTTTCTTTAACCTGCATACATGGGTATCTCTATCTCGGAGAACCCCAGAGGTTTCTCCACATACACCTCTTCCTTTATAGAACCATGTAGAAAAGCGGTCTTCACATCCATCTGATGTAGACTCCATCCTTGTTTAGCAGCAAGGGCACTGATAGATCGGATGGTGGTATAGCGGGCCACAGGTGCAAATATATCATCGTAATCTATGCCTTCCTTTTGAGAGAAGCTTCGGGCAACAAATCTTGCCTTGTACTTTTCAGTACTTCCATCAAATCCATACTTGATCTTATAGAGCCATTTCGAGGTGACAACAGATTTGTCCTCCGGTCTCGGGACCACTTCCCAGACATCATTCTTCATAATGGACTCATATTCTTCCTGCATAGCATCCTTCCAAACTTTTTGTTTTACGGCTTCTTCAAATGATCCAAGCTCAGATTGTACTATCGTACTCATGGCTGCTAAATACCCTTGGTATCTCTTCGGCTTCTTGCTTTCACGAAATGTCCCCCTTGGGGCAATATGTCTCTCGGCATCTGCGAGAGTATCCCTAAGCCATGAGGATCTTCTCTTATTTGAAGGAGGTGGATCAATAGGATCCATAGGTCCTTCAACATCGGGCATCAAGTCATCCTTCGGCTCTTCCTGCTTCCCTGCTTCTTCATCTTCTTTGTCTTCCTCGGAGCTAGGAAGATTTCTCACTTTCTTGAGGGCAGCATCTTCATTAAAGGTGACATCGTGGCATTTCTCCACTTCACTTTGGCAGGCACATAGATTCTATATGCCTTCAAAGTTTCACTGTAGCCCACAAACATTCCCTTCTTCCCAAAAGCATCCAGCTTGCTTCTGTTTTCTTTTGGCACGTGAAAGTAAACAAGACAACCAAAAACTCTAAAATGAGAAACATCAAGTTTCTTACCAGAGAAGACTTCTTCGGGAGTTTTGGAGTCCAGAGCAGAATGCGGGCATCTATTTTGAACATACACAGTAGTGTTCGCAGCTTCTCCCCATAGAAAATTCGGAAGACCTTGGTCACATAGCATGGCGCGGGCAGCTTCCACAATGGTCCTATTCTTTCTTTCAGCAACACCATTTTGCTCGGGAGTGTACACAGTTGTGGTCTCCCTCTTAATGTCAACTTCTCTACATAAGTCATTAAACTCATTTGACTCATTTGGTGTAGATCCATTGGCTTATTTTTTCTTAAATAAGCTAAGGGATGGTCGACTTATTGATTCAACCCTGATTAAAATCTCTCCTACCTGGAGCAATAGGAAAGTGGGGGAGGCTAGGGTGGCAAAGGGATTGGATCGTTTTCTGCTGAATGAATATTTCGCTAGTCATAATCTGGGGTTTAGACAATGGGTGGGCTCAGAGGGGGAATCAAATCACTTTCCTATTTTATTGGAACTGGCTGGACCCAATAAGAAACCGTGGTCCCCTTTCAAGTTTAATGCGGGATGGTTAAAGGAAGCAGAGTACAATAGGTTGGTACTTGAAACTTGGAGACCTATGGACAGAGCTAGTATTGTCTCACATGCCCAGTTTTTTTTAAGAATCTGAAAAGCCTCAAAAAGGCGACAATCAAGTGGGCAAGGGAGAAGATGAAAAGAGACAGAGGATCTTCGTGCCAGAGGAGAGGAGCTGGCTCAAATGGAATGTCAGGGACCTGAAGGTTATGCGGATGTGGAAAAAAGGGATCGGATCAAGTCATTGGAATAGAGGAGGAAAATATTGTTGGACAATGAAGAACAATGGCGTTTAAAGAGTCGTGCAATATGGCTCTCAGCCGGGGATGAAAATACAAAGTTTTTCAAAACTATGCTAAGGGGATGAAAAACACAAACACTATATGGGAGCTGGAAAAACCTGGGGGTGGCGTAGTCAAATCTTTTAATGAATTGGCCACAATGGGTAAAAATCATTTCAAGTCCCTCTTTGGTGCCCAGGAGGGTGTTACGATAGGGGAAGTGGTTAGAGTGGCACAATTGTTTCTCAGGTATGCAGATGAGGGGGACAATGAACATCTAATGGCTCCTGTTACGATCAAGGAAGTTGAACATGTCCTTAAATCAATGCAAAAAGACAAGAGCCCCAGGCACGATGGCTGGACTGCGGAATTCTTTCAACATTTCTTTCAATTGATGGGTGGTGCAATTGTTGGAGTGGTGGAAGAGTCCAAAATTAAAGGCTCTATTCATGATCCTTTCAACTCCACTTTCTTGGCTCTCATACCCAAATATGATACTCCTTCCACCTTTTATGACTTCAAGCCTATCTCATTGTGCAATTGTATATATAAAATTATTGCAAAAATTATTGCATCCAGAGTAAAACCTATTTTGTCTAGTAATATTTCTAAAGAACAATTTGGCTTTCTGGATGGCAGGTAGATTCATGAGGCCATTGAGATGGCCCAAGAAACTATGCATAGTATAGAGCAGTCAAAGAAAAAATTCTTGATAGTTAAAATTGATCTATCCAAAGCAATATGACCGGATCAGTTGGCTATATTTGAGACTTTTGCTGACTCATTTGGGTTTCAGAATTGACTTTGTAAACTAGATCATGGGTTGCATTTCAAATGTGTCCTTTGCAATTCTAATTAATGGGGTTGTGTCCCCCTTTTTTCAAAGTCAGCGAGGACTCAAACAAGGATGCCCTCTCTCTCCTCTCTTGTTTCTTTTGGTTGTCGAAGGTCTAAGTCAACTTATAAATTTAGCCAAGAGAAGAGGAGAGCTAAAAGGTATTGAAGTTGCTGCAAATTTGTTCATATCCCATTTGCTATTTGTGGACGATACTTTGTTGTTCAGTAATGGGAATCGGGAGGATGTACATCAGATATAAAGCATTTTGGATCTGTTCTTGAAGGCAACAAGCATGGTTATAAATGTTCAGAAGTCATCATTAACATATGTGTTATGTATATTTTATTAATTGTTAGTTAGATATAGTTATATTAGGTTTTATTAAGTGAAAGGGCATGATCAAAGATCATGCCTCTTCACCAAGGGACACCATGAGGCTATATTTAAAGCCTCGGTGATTCCCCATTGTAATCATATCTCATATCTCATATTTTATCAATAATAATATATACTTATTCAAGTTTGCCAGAGTTTTTACACTCCATTGGTATCAGAGCCATCGCTCTTCGGGATTTGTGTGATCACCCAGAATTAAGGAATTACAAGAAAATTCCAAAATTGCAGATTTTTTTTAAAACCAAGTGCTTGTGGGTAGCAACATTTGTTTTTTTAAAAAAGAAGAAGGAAGAAATATATATATATATATATATATATATTAATAAAATCAAAAGAGAGAAGGAAAGTAAACATAAAGGGGGAAATAAATTAAAAGGAAAAAAAAATATTTAAAAGAAAATAGTTCCAAAAGAAAAAAAAAGTAAAAGTAAAAAGAGATATATATATAAAGAAGTATATATACGTACATGTGAAGACAAAGTAAAAAGGAACAAGGAAGAGTAATTGCTCGTGGTTTTGGGCCCATGGTAATTGCCCATGGTATTAAAACCCATTTCCCCTTTTCAAAACAACGTGCCTTTTCAAAAAAAAGTGACTTTTAAAAACAACGTGACTTTTCAAGGTTAACAATCTTTTTCCCCATATATATATATATATATATATATATAATTCAAATAATAAAATAATAATAATAATAATAATAATAATTATTTAAAAATATATATATATAATAATAATAATAGAAATTATTATTATTATTTCAAAAAAAAAAAATTTAATTAATTAAATATTAATTAATTAATTAATTTAAAAAAAAAAGAGGGAAAAACTGGCAGAAAAATATTCCCCACCTCATACACGTTCAATGTCTTCATCGATGTCGATGGCTGAATTCTAGAAGAAATTGGGAGATCTTGAGAAACAAATCAATAATAATTCCGAAGAATTCGGAAAAAGATTAGTCGATCTTGAAGGTACAGTTGCAGGGCACTCCAACGACATCAAAAATATTCATGATACAATAAATCGAATAGAAAGACAAATGTGGCTAAATCATCACGAGGCCACAGAAAAGCATAACGAAGCAATGAACAAGATGACAGAGCATAGCGAAGCAATGAACAATATGACAGAACTCTTCAATAAGCTAAATGATAAGATAGATAAGTTAAGTCAGACACAATCCCCAATATTTCCTAACATGGAACAAAATCAACAAAACAATTCCGCAGATTCAGGAAACTCAGAAGAGCATCAAGAAAAAACCGATTCCCCACATCATCAAGAAGATAGTAATGCAGATTTTCAAAATAAGCAGCTCTGGAATGCATTTGCTAATCAATATCCCCTTCTTGTTCCACCAGTAGCATATCAGCGAAGAGCCAAAATCGAACTACCCAAATTTGATGGTAATGAAAAAAATAGCGTTGCATGGCTTAATAAAGCAGAAGAATATTTTGAGATTTATGACATTACTAGTGATGACGAAAAAATTAAACATGCTTCCATGAAAATGGAAAGAGAAGCATATAATTGGTATATGTGGTGGAAAAAGACGACGCTCGCTATCAGTTGGAAGAAATTTAAGGATGCATTCTTCAAAAGGTTTCAAGGCATAAAAGAAGAAAAGTTTTTTTCAACGTTTATCAAATTACGCCAAAAAGGAGATGTGGATGAGTACATTCGAGAATGGGAGACCTTGGCAACACGAGTACCAGGATTGTCGGAATCTCGTCTAATCCGGTCTTACATCTCAGGACTTAAAATCCACATACAAGAAGAGCTCGAACTACATGAAATTACGTCCGTAGAAGTAGCAAGGCAAAAAGCAAAAGCTGCTGAAAAGAAATTTGAAAGATTATCAAAACCAGAAAAAGTATATTCAAGACAAAGATTTCCTCAATCTGAAAATATAGATGACACAAAATATGTCCCACTCCTCCTTCGTGGAAAAGAAAAAAATAGTGTGGAAAAACAAAGAATGAGAGAGGGCAAGTGCAAGCGTTGCAGTGAAAACTGGGACCCTAAGCACAGATGTGCTAATGGAAAAGCAAAAAATCTATACAGTTGTGAAGCAACTAATGACGCTAACAATAATGATTCACATATAGAAGGATTAGAAGACAACTTAGAGTTCTCTCCAGAAGTGGATGGGGAAACTATTCCGCAAGTGTCATTATCAGCTATGACAGGCATATCACAACCTCAAACCCTAAGGTTAAGAGGAGATATCAAGAACAACAACGTAATGGTTCTCGTCGACACTGGCAGTATCCACAATTTTCTAGATTCAACCATGGCAAAAAGACTTAACATATTTACCTTCCCCATGCCTAATATGAAGGTAATGGTGGCCGATGGTAAGAAGATTGAGAAAGTAGGGAAATGCCATAAGGTCAAACTAAAGATAAAAAACCTTCATTTAGAATCTCCATTCTACACCGTTCCATTACGAGGAGTAGATGTGGTCTTAGGAATTCAATGGCTACAAACTTTAGGTACTTATTCTGCTAACCATCAGAAGCAGTTTATAAGTTTTAAGTGGAAAGGGCAGAAACACAGGTTGTATGGATTCCAAGCCCCAGAAGATCAAGTCGTATCTTCCTCTCTGATGACGAAGATGATTCAAATAGGAGCGCCAACATCTACAGTACAATGTCATCAGTTAGAAATGTTATCTTCAAAAGGGAGCCACAAAGAGTCACCAGAAGTCAAGACAGGATCCGACCCTGTTGATATCGGATATTTTCACTATCCAGATCAACAAAAGATTGAACTCGAGAATATGCTCCACGATCTTTTTAAAATGTGGGAAGCAAGAGCCCGCCGCTCAAGTAACCCAGGCGTTCGTCAACATTGTCCATCGTTACATATGCTTTGAGGACAAAGCATCTTTAAGAGAGGAGCAATGTTATGTATATTGTATTAATTGTTAGTTAGATATAGTTATATTAGGTTTTATTAAGTGAAAGGGCATGATCAAAGATCATGCCTCTTCACCAAGGGACACCATGAGGCTATATTTAAAGCCTCGGTGATTCCCCATTGTAATCATATCTCATATCTCATCTTTTATCAACATAATATATATATTTATCAAGTTTACCAGAGTTTTTACACTCCAATATGAGGGTATCTCAGGACCAGATCTAGTCTGGATCTCGACTGTCCTTCCTTTTGCACAACACGTGATGGGGGAAAGTCTAAAATACCTAGGCTTCTATTTGAAACCAGATACTTATAGAAAACACGATTGGTCCTGGTTATTATCAAAAATTAAGAAGCACATTAACCTTTGGAGCTACAAATGGTTATCCAGGGTTGGGAGACTGGTACTCATAAAATCGGTATTGTTGGCAATTCTGGTGTATTGGATTGCCCTCTCTTGGGTTCCAAAAGGCATTCTAAACAAAATTAGGAGCATCTGCAGTGGCCTTTTATGGGCTGGAAAGAAAGAAAAGATGGTTATTCCATGGGTGGCATGGGATAAAATAGCAAGACCAAAGGAACGGGGTGGTTGGGGTATAAAGAACTTAGTTTCTTTTGCCATATCCCTAGCAGCAAAATTGAGATGGAGGCTTCTGACTGAAGACAATCTTTGGACGGTTGTGGTTAAAAGAAAATACATTGATTCGATCCCTATGGAGAATGGATTTGTCAGCCTGAAAAAAGATTCATAAAATCATCAATAATTTGGAAGGCTACGATGCTATCATTGAGGTTTCTGGAAGAAGGCTTGGCTTGGCAGGTGGGCAATGGGGAAAAGTGTAGGATAGGGTTGGATCCATGGGTTGCTTGTAATGAGTTGTATACACTTTCAAGAGGTCTGATTGATTCATTACATCAAAAAGGGATCTTTTTCTTATACCAGATTGCAAATCAGAATGATACTTCTATTTGGAAACAGGGATGAAAAACAACTGAGGGAATCCAAACTGATCATCAATGGAGGCAGGAATGGCATGAATACACTCAAGAATTAAAACGCATAAAGGTCCGAATAAAAAACTACCCTGACACAATCCGGTGGGTTCATGCAAAGTCTGGTCAATACTCGCCAAAGTTGGGCTATGAACACTTAATGAAGAGAAGGGGGTGGGGTGCACAAGAATGGTAGTACAAGCGGCTAAGGAAGTTGGATAGCCCTGCAAAAACCAGACTTTTCTTTTGGTGTATCCTAAGGAAAAAAAGTGCCTACTTGGGATTCTTTACAAAGGAGATTTCTACCTGGGCCTGGATAGTGTATTCTATGTAAGGATGCGGAAGAAACCTCTCAACACTTATTTCTAGATTGTCGTTTCACTAAAAAAGTTTGGGAATTTACACTGTCCCTTTTAAATAACAGCTCAACATGGGACGGTGCAAATTGTGGGGATGCTTGGACAAAATGGTGGCGGGACAACATTCATGAAAAAAACAAAAATATTCCCTTAATCATCTCATGGGGCATCTGGCTGGCATGGAATAAAGGGATCTTCCAAGACATTTCCACATCCCCCTCTGTTGTTGCAGCTGAATGTGCTTTGATCTTTTCATTCCTTCCTTCATCCAATCATAACATATTGCCTAGGAACATCAGCATTGAAAAAATAAACTACGACATCCCTTGGGCATATTTCGATGAGGCATCAGATGAACAAATGAGATGTGGCTCTGGCATGGTTATTCATAAAAATCTGAATAGTTCTTTGGCTGCCTTAGTGGGCATTGGTAGTGGCACAAACAACTATTCCGAACTCATTACTCTAAAACTATTATTATGTTGGATCAGTCACCTGGGTATTGGATCGGTTCAAATCTTTGGCGATTCTATGAATGTCATTAATTGGTTCAACAATGCAACAATGCACAAAGATGTCAAAATATTGTGTTACTTCCTATCCTTGTAGAAATACATGTATTAAAATTGTCTTTTGAACTTATTATTGTATGTCATATTTACAGGGAATGGAACAAGGCAGCTGATTGTCCTTCTAAGGCGGGCTTACAACAGCATCTGGATGCATGGCTCATAAAGGAAAAAGATGATGATGATGTCCGGGTGTCGGACATTAGACCTTATTAAATAGGGCCTACTTTTATTTACCATATTTATATTTTCTCCAACACATGATGTTTATCCTCTCGAGTTCTATGCACATAATTTTTTGGACAAACTTTTCTTTTATTTTGCATATAATGGGACACATGATATACTCTAAATGGTAGTATTTGGGTTGTTTTCCCTTCTGGGAGGCCCAGCTGTTTTTTGGATACTTTTTCCTGTTTTGATGGTTGATCTTTGGTTGTTTTCTGTGACACTTATGAGTGCTCTTTTTTGTAAAACTGGTTTTATCAGCAGATTTTTTAGGACAGTTAACACCGTGGCCCTCAAGGGCGATGAATCAACATATGGAATGTTGTGGCATATACAACATAATTTTTTATCAAATGAATAAAAAGTTTGACTTTTTTCCTGGGAAAAAAGAGCACTGAGATTGCCAAAATATAGATGAAAATGGCCAAGCAAGGCATTACAAAGGAAAAGCATATAGCTGCCACAAGCATATCAGCTAGAGGCCGAGAAATCACCCATTCACACAAAGCGCATAATGAAGGTAAAGACATATTGTGTAAGTAATATTATCTAATGATCTAACCCTTGCATAGTTCAATGTGGATGTGACAAGAAGTGTTTATGGCAGATTCTCAAAAAAATTATGTTTGATGCAAACATGACTATATTTAAACAGGGAACCTGATATACAATCCTTCAAAAGAATTGTCTGATGCAAAGATGTCTATATTTAAACAGGGAACTTGATATACAATCCTTCAATAGAATTATGTCTAATGCAAACATGTCTATATTTAAACCAGTGTTGCAAAAATAGCGATTAAATCACCCAATTATATCGGCGATTTTTTCAAAGATTTTTTCACTTTGAAAAAATCACGATCGGATCAAAAATAATCATTGACCCAGAAGACAGTGACTTTTTAAAGAGTTCTTTTGGGTTTTTTGTCATTCATTTTGCAAACAGAGGGCAAGGGTGAGAGCTAAGGAGGAGGAAAACTCATCTACAAGGGCAAGAGAGGAGAAAAGTGAAGGAATTTAGCATCCCAAGCAAAAAAATAAAAAGAGTTCGGACCAATTTTCTTCAGTAGGGCATGGTTTTCAAGTATGGGCATCAAATTTGGCCCTACTTTTTTGTTTTTCCCTTTTTCTTCCTTGGGTTTCAGTAACCCATATATTTTCCATGATTCTTGCTTGGATTTGAGAGTGTTTTTTTCTTTTTCTTGTTGCATTTAGTGGAGAGGGTTTTTTTGGTCAAAAATTCAAAATATTGATTGCTAGTTTTATTTCTTTAAATTTTTCTAGTGCCCTAATTTTTTTCCATGATTTTTGTTTGAGTTTGAATGTGTTTTTTTCCATTATTGATGCATTGAGTTGAGAGTTTTTTTGTCAAAAATTCAAAATGGTGTATGTTAAATTTTAATTTCATTTGTTTAACTTGCAATTTTTCTTATGTCCTAGGTTCAAACTTCAATCTTGCATTAAAACTCAAGAATTCAATAAAGTTACAAACATGCCAAGGAAATTGGACCCTATGTGGGAATTTGATGAACCTCATTGGGGATTCGACAAATCAAATTTGACTTGCAAGTTATGTGGGCACCATATGACAGGTGGAGTATACCGATTGAAATACCACCTTGCACAAATTCCTAGACATGAAATTGAGATTTGCACAAAAAAAAATCCAGAAATCGTCCATAGAGCCCTCAAATCATTACAAGAAATAGAGATAACCAAACTAACCAAGGCAGCTCTGAAGATTCAAATGGCAAGGGGTGGAGTGGTGGGACTGAGAGGTGACCATGAGTGTGGTATTGGTTCTTCTTCAGCATTAGTTTCTACAGTCAACCCCACAGTTGTCGCATCATTTTTTGTTCTTAGAACCACACCTAGTGCACAACTACCTATCACGTCAGCTATTAAAAAAACTGAAAAGGAAGAAGTTGACAAGCTATTGAGCAGGTGTCTTCTTTGGAGTGACGTTCCTTTTAGCATTGCCAGGAACAATCCATTTTTCCAGCCCGCGATTGATGTTATTGCTATTGTTGACCAGGGGTACAAAGCCCATTCCTATGATGACTTTAGAGGGCGTATCCTTCAAAATGAAAAGGTCAATTATACTAAGAGATTGGAGGAGTTTAAGCGCTCATGGGCACAAACAGGATGCACTATGATGTCATATGGTTGGATTGATCAAAAGGGTAGAACCCCTATTAACTTCTTGGTTAATTGTCCCAAGGAGGCAATGTTTATGAAATCTATTGATGCATCTGCACATATCAAAGATGCACGATTATTATGTGATTTGTTGGACGTGTTTATTCAGGAGGTGGGTCCACAACACGTTGGCCAAGTCGTAACGGACAATGTCGCAAATTATATTGTTGTTGGTATGCTTATGGAGAGGCATCCTAACTTATTTTGGAAGCCTTATGTTGCACACTGCATTGACTTTATGTTGAAGGACATAAGAAAAATTCATTTTGTCAAGGATAGTGTTGAATCATCAAAAAGCATTACAAAATTTATATATAAAAATGCATTTGTGCTTCATTTGATGCGAACATTAACCAACAACGAGTTGGTGCGCCCTGCCATTACACGTTTTTTCCGCTTTGCCACTAACTTTATATCTCTTCAATCCCTCTTGAATTCTATGTGGGATGTAAAGAGAGCATTTCTTTCAAATGAGTGGCGTGCTTTGTCATATAGTCACAAACCAGAGGGAGACGCCATATGCGAGACAATCCCACAATGAGCTACTTGTATGAGGCCATGGGTAGGGACAAAGAATCCATTCATAGCTATTATGATGATAAGGGGGATGAGGGATTTGAGAAACAACAACTCATATGGGCAGTGATTGATGAACAATGGAACAATACACTCCATCGTCCCATTCATGTTGTAGAGATCTACCTAAACCCCGCATTTTCTTACTTCAGTGATTTCATATTTGATGTTGCGGTCATGAATGGATTCCTTACCTGTGTTCAGAAGATGGTGTCATCTCCAACAAAATGTATAGAAATATCCAAAGAAATGGAGATATACAGGATGGCAAGTGGCACATTTAGCTTTGACATAGCTATCCATGATAAGAAAACCAAAATGCCAGGTAAGCTTTAATTTGTTTCAATTTTCAAATTTCATTGTCTCTTCAAAGTTCATAATTTTGCTTCAACTTTCAAATTTCAAATTTTTTCTTATGTTTCTCTTATTTGTTGTAGATGTGTGGTGGAGAAGCTATGATGGCAAAGTACACAATCTCCAAAAGCTTACAATTTGAGTGTTTAGCCAAACATGCAGCTCCTCCAAATGCGAGCGCAACTGGAGTGTGTTTGAAAAAATACACACCAAGAAGCACAACAGTTAAAAAATTTACAATTAATTTTTTGAATTCATTAAATAATAATAAATATAATTTATTATTTTTATAATTATTAATTTATAATTTATGACCCTTGTACAGGTTGAATTCCCAACACCTTAACGACATGGTCTGTCTACTACAATCTCAGATTGTGGGTGAGGCAACTTGAGAGGACACCAGATGTGGAGGCCATCCCATTGGGTGGGAGCATGTAAAATCCCCAATTTTGTGAGCATGGGAATTTCACCCAATTTTGGTAATATGAAGTAAAGGGGTAAATATTATTTTGGAGAAAGGTGGCAAGTATTATTTTGTCAAGACTCCATCGTAATATTAATTATTTCAACTCCATTATTAATATTAATTTTACAATATTATTGAAAATTATAAATATTACTAATAATATTATAATTAATAATAATAATAAATATAATTAAAATTAGTATCATTAATATCATTAATATTGGAATGAATAATTTATTAAATATGTACATTTTTAAATTACACTCTAATATAATTTAATTAGATTCACAAAAATAATTTATATTAATAAATTAAATAAAAAACAAATAAAATAAAGCTTATTAAAATAACTTATAATTATTATTTCATGTATTATGCTTGTCGGCTCTTCCCTTCCCCTCATTCTCTCCTTTCTCTCCATCCTGTGTTTATATACCTTAGCTTCCTCTCTTCTTGGTAGGTTTTGTCCTGAAGACGAGTCTTGTTCTAGACTCGAAACGTAGACAGAAAAATGAAGACTGTGGATTTTCCTAATTCTCTATCTCAAAATCTACACAACAAAAACCTACAAACTATTAAGTATTTTTTAATTGTAGATTGGCAGCAAATTATTATTTTATTAAAATGGAGGCAAAAGTTACTTAGTGGAAAATGGCCCCCACCAATAAAATAATAATTAAAAAAGGAGTCTAGAAGAATGGGGAGAAATTAGAAAAGGAGGATGGACTCATTTGCTAATCATCTTTCGACTATTACATTTCACCTTTCATCTTCTCTTGGGGTTGTTTAGCACAAGAAGCATGGTGTTGTTTAGCATATGAATTCTGAGCGGAGATTCCACCCTCATTTCAGAGAACTTGGCGTGTCTCCCTAATGAGGAAGTTTGGGAGTCCAATTCAAGTCTTCCCTTGACCTTATTGCAGGAGATTAGATCAACTTTGCGCATTTCCTGGGCCCAGGCGGAGTTTGTGGTACATCTTTTGGAGCAACAATTGTGGGTTGGAGATTCTAGGCTTTTGGAGAGAGTTTTCCCTTGGCTGTAGTAGGAGATTGTTGGCATTTTTTAAGGCAGACATTGAGGGAATCTCTAGGGTCGAATTTCTCTCATTTATACAGTGTGCAAAGCTTATTGGCTCAAAATTGCGCAGGAGAGAGGAGCAGCAAATTTCGGGAAAGATTAAGGTCGGAGATAAAGCCTATTTTTAGAGGATAATTTGTGTGAAGATTGGGTGGTTATTCAGCAGTTGTTTGGAGCAGATTTGAGCAGAGCATTTTCAGCAATGCGCAGAGTCATCTTGGCAGATCCATTTGCGGCGTTTTGAGTCATCTGGGTCAGCTAGAATTGGGCTAAAGCATTTCTGCGTTTTGTTGGGGTTGGTGTGTAGAGGCCGGGCTAATTTTTTAGAATTTTCTAAGCGATATATAGGCCAAAAACTCAGTGGGGTGTATAGCCAGCCAAAGAGCCGTTTGCACCATAATGGTGAGCTTCTTCATGATCTAGATTCAGCCCAAACCATTGTTGGGTTTTTCTGGGTTTTGGGAAAGGAGTTTAGAGCTAAATTTTCAGAGAATTTTGAGGAGCATTCAGCCCTGAGATCAACATTCCATCCACAGATTATTTCTAGATAGTGCACAGATCACTCCGGGGCCATTTCTACCACTTGGGTCTGGGCCAATTTTTTGTGTTCTGCTCAACTTGCATAGCAAGCCCAGGTTCCAAAATCTCAACTCATTTTATGTACCATTTTATCATAACATTAATAAAATGGCTCGGATTGGTGTTTTAATTGTTGTGTATGACTTCCAGTTTATTTATTGTTCCTAGTCCATTGCTTGGTATTAGCTATTAAATTTCAGGTAGGAATATTATAGATTGACACCAATTTTGCATGGAGGGTTAAGGCCGAGAGGCCTATCATGGAATCAACCCCTAATTGGTTAGAGGAGGTAGTGGAGGGGGTAACAACTGCAAAGGAGGAGGAGTAACAGGATGACGAGGTGACACCACCTACCATGGCCACCAATACAGGACGTGGTCTACCTCCTATGGCTCCTAGTTCTTCAAATTCTAGAGGAATCAGAGCCCAATGTGAGCCCCAGAGCAACTTTAACTAGAGGGAAATTTGTTGCATTTTCTCTCAAGAGGGACAAAGGAAATTATTATTTAATTGGTTTATTTCATTGTATATGACAGTTAATCATGATATGAGATACATTCTTATATTTTTTGTTGATATTTTGAGGTTGAGTCAGGACTCAAATTTAGGACATGATTCACTGTTATGTGTGTTGTAGCACTACATATATTATGATATTACACATCTTATATATTAGTTCTCTTTTCATATTTATGTGTCAATGCATTTATTTTATATTGTGTATGCTTTGTATACTTAAAAAAATGGTTTTTTTTTTTTTTTTTTTGCCGATTTTTACCAATTTTATCTTGATTTTTATGATTTTTTCTAATTTCTGACCCTCGTCGATTTAATCCCGATAGTGATTGGTGCAACATTGATTTAAACATGGAACATGATATACAATCCTTCAACTGCCTTTGACCAAAAAATCAAGTGAATGGTATCACAATTTCGTTGAATAATTCCAACCAAAAATAATATAGTTACAATAGACCAAAAGTTGAAGGTGAAACATTTTCATGGTTGATAAAAACCCCACAAAGTGGAACATGCTACTTTATTATGAGTTGTGGAGAGATTAATTGATAAAATCCAAACCACATGAAGAAAGAAAAGTTTTTTTTCTACTGAAGAATAATGTTTGCATTATTAAGTTCCATCCAAAGACTGATTAGAATATAATTAATATAAACTGAAATGGATAACATGCTTCAATTTCAATCAGTCAAAAGGAAAACAATCGTGCACATTTCAGAAATTTTTCATCGTGCAATATTGTCAAAATTAGAGGGACATCAATCTCCAAACACAACAGTGTGATTTAGAGATTCTGGATTTCCAAAGATAGATACTAATAAATTTCCTGTTGTGGAAAGTAGAGATAAACCATCAAGTCAAGCATCTCTTTCTATTTGATGAAAATCAAACACAGTATACACCAAAGAGAGAGAATGTTCAATAATGAAAAATGAATGGCATATCTCACAAGTCTCTTGGAGGAGATTACCATTAAGATATGATTAAAGCCTAGTTCAAACTTAATACATATCATGTCTTGACCCTATTGTTTTTTCCCACAGAAATTTTTTTTTTTAAGTAATTTTTATTCACAAACAAAACGAAAATTACATATTTCTAGTGCATAAAGCACTTCTAGCGAGGTCTTTCATTTAGTCACACTTGTCAATAAATTATTATTCAAAATAAATTGCCGTAGTAGAATTTTTTCCCCAACTTATTGTCAGGCCAGAATGGTAACTCTCGATTTTCAATGCATTTGTATTCATGTGAATAGACGTACATAGTATTACAAAAACAACCCTTCATCTGCCAAGGTCGGTTTCTATTCTAACTATTCACATTTCCCCTATTTACATATTTACAAGATATCACCAAATCCCCAAGGATTAGGTGTCTAACATCCCCCCCCCCCTAATCCGAGAGGGTGTTAGAATGCCTAAGCATCATTTTGAATTTTTCAAACTTTTCTCTTCCAAGTGCTTGAGTGAAGATACCTGCAATTTGCTCATTTGTGAAACAATGTTTTAGATGACGCTTTGTGTTGATATGTTTGAACTCTGGTGTGATCATGGAACTTGGGATTCTTGGCAAACTTAATTGCAAAAGTATTGTCAATCAGAAGAGAAGATTTCACTTGTTTCTCCTGCAACAATTCCAGAATTTTCCTGAGCCACACAACCTCCTTTGTTGCTTCTGTAGTTGCCACATATTTTGCCTCTGTCGTGGAATTTGTTGGAACTTACTATTTACGTGACTTCCAAGAGATACCTCCTAATCCAAAACTCACAAGAGAGCCTAAAGTAGACACTCCATTTTCCTTATCTTTGTCAAATTCTGAATAAGTATATCCAATCAAGTTGAAGTCATCCACTTGTGAATATTTGAGTCCAAAATCTCAAGTTCCTTTCAAGTACTTTAGAACTCTTTTTGCAACAGATCAATGTCCTTCACAAGGATTTTGCATAAATTTGGAAAGGATCCAACATCAAATGAAATATTCTCTCTAGTAGTGGTGAGTTAGATAAGAATTCCCACAAGTTGTCTATGCTTAGTTGCATCCTCAAATTCATTCTCTTCTTTACATGTGAGCTTTCATATTTTGTTCCATCAGAGTAGATAAAGGATTAAATTCAACCATGCTACCTAGGTCTACCTAAGTTTAATTTGTTGGAATTGTAGAGGCTACCCTTGGAGGAGGGGACCTGGGTTAGGGCCTATTGCGGAAGGTGTCTACCTAAGTTTAGTTTGTTGGAATTATAGAAGCTACCCTTGGAGAAGGGGACTTGGGTTAGAGCCTATTGCGAAAGGTGGAGACATAATCGGAAACTCATGAATATGATGGTTGCAAAACTCCTGTGTTTGACGGTTATTTGAAGTTAGCAATTTGGAACAAGGTAGCAGAAAATGGCAAAGGGTATGGGGGAATACAAGTTTTAGTGAAAGAAAAGGAAGGTCGTCACATTCAATTGATGAAAGAAGATGAAAATAAACAATATTTATGGTTCAAAATATTAGAGAATGAGAATCACATAAGAATTGCAACATGTTATTTTGCCCCTCAAGTTTCAAAAACTTACAAAAATAAGGGGCTAGACAGCAAGGATGCATATGCAGCTTTAAATCAAGATATTGTTGTGTACTATCAACAGGGAGAAGTGCTTTTAGTGGGCGAATTTAATGCTAGAACAACAAATCAGCAAGCTAATATTATTTGTTGCAAAGAGGATCATAATCCTATTTGGCTCACTGAAGAGGAGAATCCCCAATGGGTGAGATGATCAGAAGATGACAAAGTTAGTAATCATTTTGGAGAGGAATTGCTTACACTGTGTGGGGCTTTCAACTTAATTATTTGCAATGGTCTGGACAGATGGAAAAGGTCTGGAAACTTCACTTGCAACACATTCAATGGGGCAAATGTCATTGATTATGTGATTTGTTCACAAAGCTTGATAGAAAGATAAATGAAGTTCAGATTAGAAAGCATAATTGGGACTTAAAATCAGACCATAACCCAATTTATATGAAGTTATCATGGGTAGAAGAAAGACATCATAAGAGAAAAACCCAATGCTCTCGGCAATAACTACCAAGGGGCAAAATTATTCTAACACAAGAAAATTGTACTATCTTCAAAACAATGCTGGAGAGATTAATTCAGAAAGAGAAAATTGGTTTCCAAAGCTTCAAAAAAATGAGTTAACAAACATAATTCAAAGGGCACTTGAGAGGTGCAAAAGAGCAAAAAATAGGAAATCATAATCAAATTGTTTTCCTGTAAATGTTTGGTTTGATGAGGAATGTAAAATGGCAAGGAGAACCTTGAAAAAGGCAGGCAAGGAGAAGATGAATGTAAAGTTATATAAGCAGATACTAAAAAGGAAAAAAGATGAGTTCATGCAAACAAAGTGAGAAGAGTTAATATACCTAGGCAAAAATAACCCAAAACTTTTCTGGCAGGAACTTCAAAAAAGGAAGAAGCAAATCGAAAATAATATTATAGCTAATCAATGGTTTGAATATGCAAGACAACTCTACGAGAAAGAATCATAGGTTGAGCCTCCCCCGGGGCTCAACAGAACTATAAAGCTCTTCACATTACAAGAGGTGGAGATTGGAATTAAAAAGCTGATCAAAACAGGAAAGGCAAAAGACTTGGTTGAACTTCAAGCAGAGTATCTAAAATGGGGAAGGAACACTCTTGCACTGCATATCATGGAAATATTCAACAACGATTCTCAAGAGACTAGACAACTAACCTAGCAATACCCCTTTTTAAAAGTGGAGACATTAATAATCCGTCCAATTATAGAACCATTATGATCAATCCTTTGTTTGCAAATCTTTTCAGCAGCATGGTAGAAAATAGAATCAGTAAGTGGGCAGAAGTAAAAGAAAAGAGGGCAAAAGGACAAGCGGGTTTTAGGCCGAAGCATTATACAGTGGATCACGACATCACGTTGAGACACATTATTGAAAAGGTTTGGGGAGATAAAGAAGAAGTATTATGTTGTTTTGTTGACTTCAAAAAGGCATTTGACACAATCCCCAGAGATAAGTTGTGGCGTAGAATGGAAGAACTTGATATTCTTTCGCATTATAGAGTTGTTTTCAATAGACTTTATGAAAAGGTGAAAGTCAAAATTAGAACCTCAACAGTTATTTCAGAAAGCTTTAGAAGTGACATTGGAGTCAAGCAATGTTGCCCTCTATCCCCTACTCTTTTTGGTTTATATATTGATAAATTGGAAGAGTGGCTAAATTTGCAAGGTGAGGATGGTGTTTGGTTGGGGGAGTTTGTGATAAAGCTTCTTTTATATGTTGATGATCTTGTATTGATTTCTAAATCGGCCCATGGATTGCAGATGCACCAATATGCCCTTGAGCATTTTTGTAGAGCAGTGGGGATGCAAGTCAATATTAGCAAGACCGAGATAATGATTTTCCCTAATAAAAGGAAGCAGAGTCAGCATATGTTCTTCTTTGAAGGCAACATTCTTGAAGAAGTAAACGAGTACAAATACCTCAAGATCGATTTCAATAACAAACTTAATTGGGAGGACTGCATAAAGAAAAGAATCTTAGGAGGGTGGAAAGCATTATATGCTCTTCAAAATAGATGTAGAGAGGCAGAGTTATGGGATTAGAAAACGATTAAAGTGCTTTTTGGACTCCTATTTTTTCCAGTGATGCTATATGGGTGTGAATTGTGGGCTAGCAACACCCATGTCTCAAAATGGAAGCAAATTGAGAAAATCCAAAAACGCTTGATCATGAGCAAGTTCAAAATAAAAAATTCGGTACCTTATGAGATAATGTTGAGTGAAACAAGAGCAAATCCCATCGAAGCAATTGTTATGGTGCAGCTCATAAGATATCTAAAAAGAATTGAGCAAATGGGAGTAGGTAGATGGCCTAATGTTATCTTCAAGGAAGGCATGAGTGAAAGAAAGAAAACATGGATGAGACAAAACTACACATGGATGCAAAAATGGAATATCTACTTCAATGCTTGTCCCACAAATAGCAAGGAGCTAAAGAATTTTGTTATGGAGAAGTTTCGTAAACAGGTATGGGGAAAAGAGTTGGGTAGAAAGAAGAAGTACTACATTGAAGAATTTAACCCTACGTATGATCTCCGACAAGAAAGAGTACATTGGAGCTAACATTCCGTGGAGGGCAAAGGTTCTTATTGCTCAATTAAGAACCAACTCGCATCATTTTTGGTGTGCAACAAGACAGTGGAAAAGGCCTAAAGAAGTTTGGGAAGAACGAGTGTGTACATTCTGCACGTCTAGGGCAGTGGAATCAGAAAAACATTTCATTTTGGAATGTGATGCGTTCAAAGACATCAAACAAAGTTATGGGAATATGTTAACATCAATTTATTGGCTTTGTCTTTTCAGCGATGAGACTGTTGGAAGGTTGGGCCAACTCATCATCAATTTGAATAAGAAAATGACTGAAATGCAAAATGCGGAAAACAGGAAACTCATAGTCCCATGCTTTAAAATAATAACTTTTTCTTTTCTTCTTTTGTTTGTTACATAAGATACATATTGAAATGAGTAAAATAACAATTATGAAGACCGAAACAAGTTACATTTCCAACGCTCCCTCTTAACTAGGGAGGTACTCATAATCGTACAATCAATATGACATCATTCTTAAATTGAAGAGTTCTCATAAAAAGAGTCGAATTAATAAGCCAACTATAAGCATCAACATTACGACCAGCACTATCTTTGAGGCCTAACTAGACAATCTCAACTTTATTCAAGAGAATTATGCTGGGAGGTTTACGTGTGATACCGCACTACCTCTACATGGCACATACCCCATCCGGATTTTCACTAACTATGTCCTTTTAGGACTATTCTTATCTTGGATTCCCAATCCTCAAAAAATATCCGTCCTCTTCAACCACTCTTATCTTGGATACATGTCATCCTTAAAGAGTGTCCATCATGTTGTCGCTCACATTGTATAGGCACCGCGACAACGGCTCAGGGTGGGGGTTGTCACTCTAATCCCCGCCCACTCTGTTTTAGTTGTCTCCCAACAACAACCTATGGGGGGTAGTCTCTGTGGAAATAAGATGATGGAAGACAAGTTGGGAACCAACTTGTCTGGGAGACACAGTTGAGTGGCCTAGCTACTTGGTTAAACTTAGCAAGACTTAAGGATTCAATTAGATTTAGAAATGAGAACAATGTCTTATGGAGTCAAAATTCCTGCTTATTATAAATAAAAGCTAAGTAACCCTAAGTAACCGGATGGACAACCGTTGCTGAAATGATTGACTAACCTATATGATATGCAAGTCTTAAGATCTAGGGGAAATACAAGGATATTGGTTACTTTTAAGTTATATGCCTAGTCTAAATGGAACTCTCTCTTAATAGTTTTAAGACCAGTCTTTAGAGTAGGTTGTGTGATGGAAGCCAACGGGAAGCAAGCAGAGGCTTGATTAACGATACCTCCCCCATGTTCCAACCACCCAGTGCCTCTGGCGCTGCAAAGACTGTGGTTCTGATGACTTCAAGGTCACTGTTTTAACCACTAGAAAAGGCTAAATATCTCAAGCTAAATGAGAAAGGATTGTCCTAGGAGTCTATCAACCAAGCTTATGCTTGGAGGTAAGTTATTAGGTGCAAGACTAGTCCTAGAATGCTTTATACAATGATTATGAGTGAAATTCTTAGTTTGAGATTAGCTTATTGTACAAGTACTTTAAGTTATGATGAATCCTTAACAACAAGAGTACTTATCAATGAGTTATATGCAATCTCACAACCAAGATAAATGCCAATTTACTTGGTGCCAATATCAAACCTACGAGATGCCAATTACTTAAGATATTCAATTAACAATCTTATGCAACAATTATAGATAATGCCAATAATGAAAGATGCTCAAGATAGACAATAAATTCACCAATGCTTCTCAAGACTAAGCACAAGATTATGAGCATGATTTAAAGTACTTATTCCACAATGCTTCAATTATAGTAACAAATTGATCTTAAATGCCAAAGTGACTTAAACAAGATTAAAAGATTTGAGTGATTTTAGTGTCAAGTTAACAAATTCTCAATTCGAATCATAAGACATGCAATTGTTAGATCTTAACAACATAAACCACTAAGAACCAAATAAGTCATGAAAGATCTACTTATGATGAAGTTAGGACAGCAATAAGTATATCACTTCAAAACAAAGAAATTGCCAAACATATGAATCACAAGATGACCAAGGAGTAATCTAAAATGACATGCCAATGTAAATTTGTGAATTTTAGCCTACTTATGATGAATCACTACCTGTTATATCAAATCTGAAACACTTATTACAGCAGTAAGTAAAGTGAACAATCAGTGAGTTATTTATGCCACAACAAGTGTCAAATTATGCCCAAAACTTAGAGTAAGCTTGCCAAACTGAAAATTTTGATTTTTTAACATTTTGAAATGCAATATTCAGAAAATATCAGATCTGATTTCACAGTTATGCAGAGATATTCCAGCAAGCTAAAAACTAGATCTAAGCTAGATGATTAATGCCCAAGTAGCCAAAAATTTAGAAAAAAAATTATTATGAAATTTTGAGTTTTTAGACCACTCAGATGTGCTTTTAGGGCTTTTATATCACTATTATAAAATAAATATTACGGTTGTAGCAAAACAGTGAGAGAATGAAAGTTTAGAGAGAAAACCCTAGGCCCAAGGCCTTGTGAATCACTTGCCCAAATTTTGCCAAAATTTCTCCAATGATTTTGCCCCCTGAAAACACCAACTTAGGGCCAAATTTTCTGCAAAACACACCAAGCTTCAGTCCCAGAAAAATTCAGAAATAGACAAGGGTCAAATTAGGGCCAAAGAGGGCAACGCTAGGCCCAGTAGGGCTAGCGTTGGGCAAGACAGGGCTTAGGAGGCCAAGGAAAAGGCAAAGGAGGAAGGGGAAGGCCAAGGAGGCTTGACGCTAGAGGGAGAAATCCCTCCAAGGGTTGGCGGCTAGGTTTTAGGGCTGAATGAGGGCCAAAAAGGGAGAGCGAAGGGCAGAGGAGGCCGAAAGGAGGACATAGGAGGAGGCCAAAAAAGGGCTTGAAAAGCCCACGGCTAGCCCTAAAGGCAGTCGTCCAAGGTCAAGGAGGGGGGTCAAGGGCCCTAGAGGCCATGGCTAGGCCTAAAATGGCCTCAAACATTGTGCGCAAGGCGAGGAAGGGAAGGCCGAGAGGCCTAAAGGCTGATGCAGGCCTCCAGGAGGCCAAAAAAGGTAATGCAGGGGCCTAAAAGACTGGCACAGGGCTAGGAGAGAGAGACGTTGGCCCTGGAGGGGCTGGATCCGGCCTCAGGAGGGTTGAAACTTAAAACCCTTGCTTCAAAAAAAATTCTCTGGTCCTTTTCTGAATTTCACTGTATATTCTTCAATGGTTTGGCCTGCAAAAATTTTGGAGACTAGATCTTACCCTCGAGGCCCTAGATCTAGCTCTATTCTAGCTTTCTTCACTTGATCTCACATGCAAAAATAAATTTGCAAACACCCAAAACCCCAATATATACAAAAAATCTCAAAACCCCAAAACTCCAATTAGAAAAATAATTTTAAAAATTATATTATACAAAATTATTCACAAAATTTACAAATATACAATGCATTTTGAAAAATATTTTTGAGAAATAATTTTTTATGGAGTTTTCTTTGATAAATGGCTAATAATACATTTGAAAATTAATGTAAGCTACAGCCTTAGCGAAGTTAGACAAACCATAAAAATATTTGAAGTCCAAACATGGTGAGTTCATGCCCACAGTTTGTGAATTTGGAGCCCAAAGACTATGGAACCTACAAACACTATATATTTTTCGCAACAAAAGCTTGTTAGACATATGGCGAATCAAATCACCTAAGATAAACCCAAAATCTACCAATAGAATGATCTTATCCCCATATAATGAAAAACAAACTTTTAAAAATATTAAGCACAATATAGGAAAGCACGTACCCAGCACATACTACAAATCAATGAACATTGAACACCATGAACTACACCCCAAAGTCTTTATTATGATTCAAATAATCATTCCCAACGATATAGTAGCATTACATTAGCTTTTCTGTAGAAAATTTTTTAGCCAAAAATCAGATGGTTTGAAACTCAAATGACTCTCCATTTATAGATAAATCCTCCAAGTGGAAAAATAGCGGCTAGTTGGTTGGATCCCCGTCAAAGTAATCTCAACCGTTGATAAATATTTGATAATATTTTAATCTCGACTGTTGATAAATATTTGATCATCTTTTAATCTCCATCGTCGAAAATATTTATTTTTTGAGGAATTATTTTGAGCTAATTACCTAAAAAATTTGACTTTGACTTAACCACCAAGGTCCAAGGGTCCATTTTTTCTTGAAATTTCCAATATTCCCTTGGTGGGGAACCTCCAAAAATTAATTCTTTAGATACCCACGAATTTTTCCACTTGGAGAATTTAATTTCTCTAAGACTCAAATTTAGACTCTAATTTATTAATTTTTTGGCTTAGGATTAATTTAATTTTTGCCAGAAAAATTAATTAATTGATACTTGAGGGATTTAATATTTTTTCCACCCTTTAATATTTTAGCCATGGTGTCTAAGTATGAGGGACCATGCACTAAAATATTTTTTACATTACAACCCTCAAAGGGGGAATAGTCGTTCGGCTTAGACCCTCAAATTACAAACTTCATTCTGCGACATTATGATCTAGTAGACCAAGTCATTTGTAATAAAATAATTTAGCCAACTAGCTTAAATTATTCTCAAATCACTTTTACATAAGACTCGACTAAAACACTAGAACTCACCTAAGACTTTGACGAAGAATTCCACCCTATCTTTAGGGTGGGGCCGGAGGAAAAAACTTTGCCGACCATTCGTGTTTAGAAACACAAACGCATCAGTGAAACGAAAAACCTCCTAGGATGAATTTTTCGCCAAAATAATCTGCTCACCTAGGTTGTTACATACATATAAGGTCTTACTAGCGTCATTTACATTACAAAATTGCAAAATGGGTTTATAATGACACTTAATGTTGATGGTTGATGATCGGATCCTTTGAAAATTTTCTTTGGCATATTACTTCCTTGGAACTATGACAAAAAGTGTGCAACAGGTCCTTTTCCTTTCTTGGATGCTTTATCCACCATTCTCTCTCCAAGGCCTTTACTTAGACTTACGACTATTAGTCCTCGTCAAGTGCATGACACATGAAGAAGTGTTAAAATTGGCAACTAGGATCAAGCTCCACCTTGGACACCTCATATGATGGAGATGATATTTTTATTGGATTCCTCTTTCCGAGAGGTGCAAGATTAATCTAAAGATCATCTTGTTTGGATGAGCAGAAGTGTAATTTTGAATTTAATTCTCACACATGTGCAAATTGTCAAGGTCGGCCAGAAGTTTAATGTAGGCTCATGAAGCCCCAATAGATGTGTCTCCACTCCTCATCGAATTGTATAAATAAGAGAGACATTCTCCTCATTTGGACATCATCACATCTCACACATTCTCTCTCTCCTCTCTTGATTGGATCGTACAACAAGGAGCAGTTTCTCTTCACACGTTGACCAAGGTTGACCAAAAATTTCAAGAGGAAATTACAGGATTGTTTTTGGGTTGATTGCAGGTGTATTGACCAGCGTTGATCGAGGGTCAACTCCACCTTTTTTATTGCGTTTTTCAGGCAGTTCATCCAGTTTATTGAGGCTGCATTAGCTAGCACAAATTCTGAGGTTTTTGTAGCAGGTTGACCTGCGTTGACCACAGGCTCTTTGACCGCAGCATTAACTCTATGTTGACTGAGTTTGACCAAGTTTTTCAGGACTTTATAAAGTGAAAATGACTTTATAAGTGGTAAAGTCAATGTTAAATTATAAAGTGAAAAAAGACTTTACACATAAAGTACAATGTGGGTACTTTTTTTAATGGGTGAGTTAAAAAAAAGAAAGTGAGAATTAAATGCACATTTATTCTCATCCCTTGATCTAAATGAATCGGAGCCATTAGATCTTAGGGTTGCCCAAAAGTGTCATTTAGGGAAACAAAAAGGGGAAAAGAAAAGAGCTATGTTGCACGGGTTCCCGCACCCGGGGGTGGGGTTCCCGAACCCGCACCGGGTTCCCGCACCCAAGTACCAGATTCGAGTACGGGTTCTTCTCAGAAGAACCCAAACGAACCAGGTTCTTCTCAGAAGAATCGGGTTCTTCAAACAAAAAAAATTGGGTTCTTGGGTTCTTTTGGTATGAAGAACCCATCGTTTGGGTACTTAGAACCCGAATTTCGGGTTCTTCAGGGTTCTTCATGAACAATTTTTTCAAATATATAAATTTTTTTAAATGATTAAAAATTAAAAAATTTAATTGAATTTTAATAAATATTAAAAATAAATTATAATTTAGTAAAATAAATTATAAAAACTATTTTAATTTTTTTTTTTTTTCTAAATTTTAAAACATTCATGATTCAAAGTTCAAACGATAAATAAAAATTAAAATCGAACTATTTTGATTTTTTTAAAAGTTAAAATATATTGCTCTGCTCCATAAATAATTTATAAGTTATTATTAAAAAAATCTAATTTCAAGACCTACCTTCAAATAGAAATGATAGCACCTTTCACGAGCAGATCATTTTCTTATTAACTTATGGAGTTAATATAAAAAATTAAGTTTAAGATAGCCGAGACATGATATGATCTGGAAGAAATAATAGTCTGAAAGAGGTTAAGTAATATATATGCGTTTAATGTTCCAGAAAACGAGATAATTAAGGGGTCCATAAAGAGAGTACAATGGGCAGAAAGAAGTGAGATTCTGGGTCCTGAGATCACTTGGGTGCAGGATGCAAAACGCCAAGTGAGGTAAGTATACTTATGGGAGGGATAGAGGTATGATTGTCAGAAAAATGTGAAATTTTGGGTCCTGAGATTAATTATGTCGAGTGCAAAACACGAAAATGAAGTGAGATAGTATACATGTGCAAGGGATTGGGAGAGAATAAGAGAATGCATGGCAAAAACATATTTAAAATTATATTTTTGTTTGTTTAAGTTAGAAATTGGATGCAGTGTTAGGAAAATATCTTGTAAATTTAATAGTATATAGTTTCTTTATGCTTTAGGAGTTGAGATTTTTGGAAAGACGTAGAATCTTGAAAACTCTGAAACTACTGGAAAGTATGTCTTTTTTAGATTTTTTACTTTTTCTAAATTCTGGAGATAATGAAAATTTTTAGAACATTTTGAATAACCTATAGAATATGGTGCTGAGTGGAGTCGGTGTAAAGGACGGAGTGAATTAATAAGTGAATACAGTCAACTTTTCTAGTGAGTATTTTTCTGCTAAGGTAAAATTTCACTCTAATTTATTTATTTTTATTTTTTTGGAAATAATGATGATTTGGGTAATTTTTAAATGGTTTATAAGTTGCAAGAACAAAATTTTGTGATCAGAGTTCATATCAACAATGAGAAACGATAAATGAAGCAAATTTTAATTTTGAAATTTCAATGGCAAATGTCACATGTGAATGTTGAAACTTGAATGTTCATTGTTGATTCTTAAATGATGTGCATGTTTAAATCTTTAAAGTTTATAAATTATTAGTGTCATTAAATTTATAATTTATAAATTTAATTTATAAAATATAGTATTATATATGATATATAAATTATAATTTATAATTTATAATATATATTAATATAAAAATACCCAGACGAACCCACGCACCCTGTTTCAAAAAATGTCGTCCCCGTCCCCTCACCCGCACCCGCACCCACGTTTCCTGGCAACATAGGAAAAGAGAGATTGCATTCATTCATTCTTCATGAACAAATTGGAGAAAGGAGGTTGAGGGCTGGAGAAAAGTTTTAAAAGAGAAAATTGTTGCAGCGAGTTGAAGTAGTGATTTATGGGCAAAGCTAGGCACGAAAATCAAGGCATAGAAGACAACAAAAGGTACAGTACAAACAGCATTTAATGTTGTGAGCTGCACGCAATTCGAGAGAAGTTTTTGAGCCAAAAAAATTGAAAACAAAATTTGTACAGTCCATACAGCGGTAAGGAAACCCGTACAGTCAGTACATAATACATACAGTCTGTACAAAATCCATACAGTGTAGTTCGTGTCCGTACTGTACATTTTTCAGCTTCAAGTGGGCACGGAAATCGAAGCAAAATGGGCACAGTTTTCAAGGAGTTTTGGGCTAAAGAGATAAGTTGTATTTTATTGTTTTGTTTCTTGAACTTGCAAGATAAATAAATTTGAAGAGCTCTCTAATAGGTTTTCCACGAAGAAGATTGAAGGGGTTTTGCCCGGGTCTAAGTTGACCAAAAATCTGTGTGTATTTTTTATGTGTTGTTGGTCTGTTTATGTCCATATTTATTTTCAGCATGTGTTGACAGTCCCATGTGTTTTAATCTGAAAATTTTCATTTCCAGAATTATATATGTTGAATGTAAGTTTATGGGAAAGGGCAATTAAGTGAATGGGAGTGATAAGGTGAAATTAAAACCAGGTTGGGATTGCAAGAAACTTTTTAGTCATCAAATTTCAACAAGGAGCCTGCTACTCTACCTGATCAACCTCCTGAGACCTCAACAAATCCCTCTCCTCCTCAAATGTCACATCCCTCCTCAAGACAAACTTCCTCTGTGCAGGAAGATATATATGATAGGCTCTACTGGTCTCACTGTAACCCACTAGGATACCCCTCTCTACAGTGGGTTCCAACTTCGTCCTCTTCTCCTAGGAACGTGTGAATATGTAAGGCACCCAAATATTCTGATGTGCCCAACTTCCGACTTCTTGTCAGTATACACTGCCTGAGGATTCTTGCTCCCCAAGACTCTATGTGGGCTCCTATTCTGCAAATAAACAACAGTGTTACATGCCTCGGCCCACAAGAAGAAAGGTAAATTTTGATCCCACAATGGTCATGTCCTTCCTCTCTGCCACCCCATTCTGCTCGGGTATATAAGGCACAATGAGCTCCCTCTTGATGCCAACACTCCCACAAAACTCTCTCGTCTCCATGGAAGTATACTTGCCCCCATTGTCTGTTCTCAACACCATGATTTTCCTCCCTGCATGGTTCTCCACAAGAGCCTTAAACTCATGGAATCTATGGAAGACCTCATCCTAGGTCTTTAGGAAGTAAATCCAGGTCTTCCTGGAGTGGTCATCAATGAAGGTCACATAGTGCTCATATCCACTCAATGAAACATGGGACATAGGACCACATACGTCAGAATGAATCAAATCAAGGATACCTGCAGCTCTGTTGTCACTGCTCGGGAAAGGTGTCTTAGCGTACTTTCCCAAAGGACACCCCCTGCACACATCATGATGCTCTGTGTTGTAGTCAGACAACCCAGTAACCATCTCCCTTAACATCATGAAAGCTCCATGGTGCAAGTGGGCCATCCTCCTGTGCCATAGCTCACATAACTCACTGTTGCCGGTCTGCGCTACCATAGCTCAAAGAGGCTAAATCATAAGTCTGTATAGTCTCCCACTACGAGCTCCAATCACGCGAGCAGACTCGATACTAGATCCCCTGGGATATATCAACACTTGCCCCTTTTGGAACAGTACCTCAAACCCCTTGTCCTCGAAGCTAGAGACTGATATCAAACTCTTCTTCCACCCCGGAACATAAAGAACATTTGTCACCTTTAGAGGAGGTGATGACTCCCTCTGAAATGAAACTGTCTCCATTCTTGTCGCTTTGACTTTGGAGTTGTCGCCAAGCACAACCTCCAAGTCAATATCATCCTCCAAAAGGCTTGTGAAGTGCTCTCTAACTCCAATCATATGGCAGGATGCTCAGTTGTCTATGAAATATGCACGATAAGATGAAATGTGAGTGGCTAAACTCACCATTAAAGCACACTTTGAATCAAATATGGTTGCAAAATCATCCACATCAGCTGAAGCTACAACTTCCTGTTTCTTCTTACCCTTCTTCTTTGGACACTCAACAGCATAGTGACCCATCTTCCCACAAGCAAAGCATTTCACTTTGCTCATGTCCTTCTCCTTAGCCTTTTGCTTCCCCTTCTCCTGCTTTGCTCCACTAGAAGACCCCTTCTTGATCTTCTTACCTTTCTTGCCCTTTGCCACAAGAGCAACATTCTCCTCTTCACCTCCCCCTCCACTCTTGTTGCCCCCCTTTGCACTCCTCCTGATCTCCTCCTAGATGAAATCATCCCACATACTCCTCCAACCATAAAAGAGCTCTCTGGCCACCAAGCCGTGGATCAAACCATTCCACTTCTCGATGAACCCATCTAAGGCAATCCTAACCAACTGCTCCTCTGGAGCAGCCTCTCCAATCGCAGCTAACTCATCCTTCACCTGTGAGAGTCTAGTGAGAAATGAGGTGACATTGTTGGTCTTGGTCATCTTGGTGTTGTGTAGCTTTTGTCTCAACACCATCTTTCTGTTCTCAATAGAACTCTGGTGTAAAGAGACCAAGGACTCCCACATCTTATATGCATATCTCATCCCAGACACATGAGGAAATTAATGGTCACTGATGGCATCTAGAAGAATCCTCTTTGCCTTCACATTCTTCCTGTTGAACTCCACCAATCGAGTTGGATTGGTGGGTGCTTGTACAAAGCTTCAACAACATCCCACACTTCAACTTCCTCCAGTAAAAGCATAATCCTCTCCTTCCATGGGACAAAGTTTTCAGCCCCTGCCAATCTGTCCTCTACTCTCAACCCAGTAGCCATGACCCCACAACCAACAATATGGAGCAAATCTATAAGTTGGAACCTTCCTCCCTCTGAACTGTTGATGTCTTTGGGTTTCTGGCAAAGTTCCAAAGGTATCGGTTCACTGTTTGAAAACTTTAGATGCTTGCTATCCTCTTTATCAGTTAAGTGAAATTTGAGATCTAAGCCTCAACTTAGCTCTGATACCATGTAGAAAATAAATGATATGCACCCTTAACCCAGTTTACAAGTTTGCATGTGCTTGTTTAGTCCCAACCCACATGTTTTGACATGCTGATATAAATTTCAGTATGCATTTATTGCAAACATTAAAGAGTGCTTCTACTAATTTTTCACTTTACTATCAGCTGATAATTAATGAAAAAAAATTATGGAAACATTCAACACATTTGAGGCACTAGTTTTTGGTCAATCTGACCCCGGAAAAACCCCACGGCCTTTTGGGGAAAACC
Source organism: Pinus albicaulis (assembly GCA_034641835.2). Taxonomy (NCBI): domain Eukaryota; kingdom Viridiplantae; phylum Streptophyta; class Pinopsida; order Pinales; family Pinaceae; genus Pinus; species Pinus albicaulis. The sequence continues at coordinate 1,335,046,964 of CM076581.1, read as the reverse complement.
AGTCTTCAAAGGAGGATTTTATTGCTTGAGAAATTATAAAATAAGTACATAAAAATTCACTATACTTATCTCTCTTCTTGCTGTAGCATTAAATGCACATTTCTGGAAATTTGTGCCCATTGAATTTTTCAAATTTCCACAAAATTACATGCCCAGAATTTCTGCATTTTTTACTGCTCAGCTCTTTGGAATTCGTGCCCAAAATTAGCCTTGATTTATGTGCCAACTGTTGACTGTACTTCAAAATTCGTGCCTGACAGCTACTGAAATTTGCCTCGAAAATCACGCTGCCTGTAGGTGACAGTCCTGAAAATTATGCCTCGAATTTCGGACCAGACTAGCATTGTTCCTCGAACTTTGGGTTGGTATGCTCTTTGATTTTCGTGCATGCTACCTCAAATTTTGTGCTGCTATCCTCCTCGAATTTTGTGCATCCTCTCCTAGAAAAGCATGTCTCTGCTCCTCAATTTTCATGTTGCTAGTACAGTCCCTTCCTAGGAATTTGTGCCCCTTTCTTGGCTGCAATTTCTCTTCTCTCCTTGAATTTTCTCCTCTCCTCTCTTCTCCTCATGCTCTCTCAAGTGTGAAATGAAGAATGATTTCCCTTTTCCTCTTTTGTCTCCTTGGAAAAAGATTGAATCCCTAAACCTAGGATCCAATGGTTGAGATTTCATCCTCAAATCTCAAGATGTGTGGTTGAGATCATTTCTCCCAAATGAACCCCCCTCATACATTGGCCCCATCACTTAAAAATCTCCTAGTACCTTTTCAAGTTGTGTACCTTTTCTATTTTTTCTCATAAAGTGATTTTTCACCTCACTTTAATATTAGAAAAGTACACCTAGTACTTTACATTACTTTAATATTAGAAAAAGTACATGGTACAACACTTTTAAGTACCTTTTCCACCCATGACATTAATATAACCCATAAATGTCATTGAGACAAAACTAATTAATGTGTTCAGTAGGCTAAAAGGGATAAAAGCCTAGTAACACCTTTCCTTGGTACTATTTTCAACAGTGGGTACAGGAACTCGGGGCTTGGGCACTGCGTCCATCATGTCTCGGGTCTTGGAGATAGCGTCCATCAATGATGTGGGCTTGTAGACCCTCACCCATCCACGCAAAGGTCCAGTTAACCCCTCCACAAACAACATAATCAACCGAGCCTATGAAATGTTTAACACCATCACAGTCAGCCTCTGGAGCTAGAAGATGTAGACCTCTGCGTTACCTGTCTGTCTCAAGTGGGCCAACTCCCTGAAATGTAGTTCTGGGTACTTCCTGTCAAACCTCTCAATCAGTCGCCTAGTGAACTCAGTGCAGGAAGTAATATGGATGTGCCCTAGTATGATCAGGCCATGGTACCACCACTTCTATGCATCCCCCTCTAGATGTAGTGTAGCAAACCAGATAGCGCTTGTCTCCCGCATGTGGTTCAAGTGGAAGTAAGTATCTAACTTCTGAACCCATGCCTTGGCTGAACTCCTAGTCGACCCATCATAATTGGGGAGTGTAACCTTCCCTGCTATCTTTTCCACCTCCTGACTAGACTGCCCTCCTCTGTAGTGAGCCCCAGGTCCCGTGGCATGCCTCTCCTTGAGGTGGATGTATTCCCCAAAGGAAATCACTCTTTTGATCCTAGGGTCTAGCCCCTCATACTCGTCAATACCTGAGGAGACTAAGTTCACGAGATCTGCAACTGGGTCAGGCTCTCTCTCCTGCTCTGGCTCATCCACAAAGTGGGGTATCGTAGGACAGCCTGCTTGGCCATGCAGAGCGGTGTGAAGTGGTTGAAACATGCGGCTTCTCCACCTGCTCTGGAACCCCCATCACCTTGAGGTTCTGCCTCTGGCCTACCATTTACCTGTAATCTCATCACCTGTTGCATCATGTTCATCATGAGTTGACCTTGCCTCAACATCTGTTGATTTGTCCTCAGCAGCTCCTCCAAAACTTGATCCTGGCCCCCTTGTCTAAGTTGTTTCGGACCCTCATTGTTCTCCATGTTCTCCCTAATGTTGTCTAACACGGTATCTAAAAAAGGGTCTTTCCCTCCTTCTCTACCATGCCCTCTACCCCTTCCTCTGCCTTGGCCTCTCTAAAACACGACCCCTTGGTACTTGGGTGGCATTCCTTCTTTCATTTCCCCACACTGGCCAAGAACATGCTCTGATACCATTGTAATATTCCTAATGGAATTATTCAGTGAGTAACAGTAACAAGCACTAGATAATAGCAGAGAAATTAAAAAGTTAAAAACAATACAAGGCACAAACACCCAACACAAAACTTAGAACAGCAGCTGAGCCATTTTATTAAAATTATGGAATGTGTGGAGTACAATAGCAAGGAATAAGTGCACCTGAGCTTGCATAAGCAACCTGAAGCAAGCCCAAGTAAGAGAGATGCCCCCAATGAGCAAAAACTTTGACCCCAAATGGCCTTTGCACTGACCCAGGAATTTGGCAGTTGCTGCACCAAAAATGGCTCAAATCTCCCACTGAAGTGCCCAGAATGGTCTGAAATTGTTGTTGTAGCCTCCTCTTAATTTTCCCCACAGGACCCAGAAAGGAATTGGTTGCAAACCCTTCCACCTGAAAACCCACAAAAAGTGTGAATTTCCTGCTCCACTGGCTAAACGCACTGCCTGGAATTATGTTGTTGCAACTCCTACAATCCTCTAGGAAAACTCCCAAATTCGCCTGCAATTTCCCACAGTTCCTCCTCTAAATTTCTTCAGCCACCAAGCCCACAAAACAGTGTTGCTCCTATTTACCATGAGTGCCTCTGCCCAAGAACTGCGCAAGCCCTAGAATGCCAGAAATTTGCCCTCAATATCTGGCCACCGAACTACCCCAAATATCCTGCAATTGATACACCAAGTCAACCCCAAAATTTCCAGCAAGGGAACTGCCCTCAGATGAATTCCACAAGTGGCACGAATTTCTCCTCAAGCGTCGTCCCTGTACTGCACAGTAGTGAGAACAACCTTCGAACCCCTGCTCCAGAATGGCTCCCAAATTGATAATTGACTCCCCTAGGGTGGCACTCTAGGTCCACCAAAGTACGAGCTGAGATTTCTGCCCGGAAATCTCTTGTGCTAAGCAACACTTGTTAACTTGGCTGAACAGCTGAAGCAAATAGTTAAGTTCAGATGTAAAATTGACAAAAAGCCCCAAACAATGGCCCTCACCTTCTATTTAAGCTTGCTGCCTCAATTTCCCTTTGGTGCAGCCCAAACTCCACTAGCCTGAATTTTCCTCCATTTTCTCTCTCTCCCCCAAGTTTGTACTCCTCAAGGGCGTGCATATTCCTTGTGAGTGGCCCCCACATCTACCAAAACTTTAATTTTCCCCTTCTCCTAAGTCGAACCTCCAAAAATGTATGCTAATGCCAAAAATTAGTCAAAATTTGTGACCCTCCTTAATACTTAGGAAATTGGGGATATTACATAAAATTCACCATCATCTGGGGGGATTTATATCAGGTGTTGTTTGTTATGCAAAAGAAAACACGCTGATGTCCGATAGCCGAGATCCTTCAGGCCTTCAGTCGTAAGCACCGATTCTATGGGGAAAACAAGTCAAGTACCTGGCCCTGAGAAATTTGGGGTTTTGTCTGCTTAATGCTATTTTTGATATAGTGTTATGGTCTGAGGCTGAAACACATCCCTGCGCTACTTAGACCACAGAACTTGAGATTCAGAAGCATTGATCTGGGGATTGTCAGTAAGGTTGGGGTTTGCACTGTGATTTCGGTGTAAACACAAATACACAGATCAAGAGTTAAGCGCTGATTGCAGACGAGTGCAGACCTGAAGCCCGATCCATAGTCATGATTGCTACAAAGGTATGGGATCTGGCAGAGGTGCTAGATTAACCGAGTTCTGCCACTATGCTGTAACAAGGCATATTGATGCAGTCAGCATCAAGAACTCTGAAGATTGGGGTGAGTAAGAAAAAAGTAGAGCCAAGCCATAGGAATTTCACCCTTGTAGATTTTGCATCTGTAACAAGGTGAATATGTGTTACAGTGAACCTGTGTTTGGGTAAAACACTCTCTATTTGCAGAGAGCTGGTGGATAAATATTTTTGGTTGTCTATGAGTTTTCAATTATTATTATTTCTCTGTATATGAATTTACTCATTATTTATGATTTGATTCCACTTAGATGGATTTAGTTTATCATAGATTAGATGGCTTGCATTCCTAATTACATTTTCATGATTATAATTGATGCTTAAAATCGTTTTAAATTCTACATTAGAAAGCATGTATGGGGAACTGGGCATGTTACAAGTACAATTGTTTTATTTCTTTCTTTCTTGCAAACAAGTAAATACCAATATTGGGTAGTCTTCAAATAGTCGACATTCAGTTTTCTCCGTCCTTTATTTGAAAAGATATTATTTGATGCAGAAGTTGCAGAAAATATATTCTTGTTGCAGCAGTGTTTGAAGAAAAATCTTGATGCGGTAGTATATAATGCATGGGTGATTTTTAGAATATATTGCTCATGTACAAAAAAGAGGAAACAAAGAAACCGTCAACATTTAGGATTTTCCAAGAATCTAAAAAAATTGGAGCAGTTACATACTTGTCTGCCGGTACATTGATGGGACCAAATGTGTCCCTCTCCTCTCTAAACGCTGTCCAAAGTGATCTGCTGTATGCAACTGGTATGCCATTCATCAAGGAAGATGCAGTAATTACAGATAGATGGCGTCGATATGCTGAAATAAAAGCCATTATATCACACCACCTGCAGCAATGATAATGTGAGTTAAGGTCCTTTCAGACAGATAGTTTAATAAGTATAGTAAAAATCAAACTCGCGGCAGTTCTCTGATGTTGATGTTGGAGTTTAGAGAGAGAAGATTGTTAGAGTGTGTGATTGCTGGCTTCTAAGAAGATAATCTATTGCCAATGTTATTTATTCTGCTTCAAAAGCAGACTAAGGTGTGTGTGGGAAAGAATGCAATATGTGTGAAAATTCTAGGTCTAATATCGAGAGTGAGAAGAAGAAAAACAAAAGAAAGTATCAACCCCTCTCAAATCACAATCTTAAGAGCCTTCCACGCTGGCTCTCCTTTCAGTTGGGAAGTCCCTTGACTACAAATATCCATAACCATGAGCAAAATGTTCGTTAATGGAATTAATCTCAATTCCATTAAAATTGCATTTAGATTTACCTTTAAAATCATTCGGTTTTTTTTGGAGAAACTTGCTAAAATTCGTTTCTTTCTCAGAAAATGAATGTAATGTCCAGTTTTACGGTTTACCTGATGAAAGCAGACAAGCCCTGGTTTCTTCTCGACTTCTATGAAAGCAGAACAGCCAAACGTCCCGAGAGTAGCCCAAAAACAGCCAAACGTCCCAAGCAGCTGTTTTCGGAGACGTTAAAAAAAGCAGTCGTACAAAAGGCACTCGACGCCAGTGATTTGTTTGAGAGGTCGAAGCTTCCAGTTTGGAGAAGAGATCGTGCTCGCAGAGATCACGCCGGGGATTTGTTTGAGAGGTCGAAGCTTCCAGTTTGGAGAAGAGATCGTGCTAGCAGAGATCACGCAGCTGCCTTACTGTAACCAGATTCATTAAACCCTGAACCAATTAAGGGTTACGCTGAACCAATTACAGTGTTACGCTGAACCATATGAATTAATGATATTTTTATTCTCCTCCTATTTCCATGTCTTCTGGACACTAATCCATGGATAGCTTTACACCTATAGGAATATGAACCTTGACCGATTTATATTGACTTATATATGACTCGTTTGTCATTAAGTCAACAAATCTATTGTAAAGCTTGATATAGCTTATGTTCAATGTAAAGTAGGTGGGGTCTCATTAGTCAGAATTTTATGTATTGCATGACTTCAAAATATTTGAAGGGGTTTATGTTGTAAATACTTAAAAGGACACGGTTACAAGATTTTATGAAGATATATAATAAGTAGTGGTCACATCAAATTGATTGAATGTATCCTGGTTTGGGAATATTCTTATAGCATAAAGTGGCTATGCATATGACTTTTATCTAATAATGTGATGTATAAGTCACATGAAATGGTGGTTACTATAGTTATGAAAATAAAATATGTATAATACATATGGCATAAGTTGTAAGTTATATGGTGGTCTCATGACATGGATGGTAGGTATCTCGCAACCATTGATGAGGATAGTGGTACATTTAATGGCACAAATCTCCAACTCATTCATTGCTATTGAGGAGGTGAGGGATTAAACTAAAGTCTCATTTGATATTTTGAAATTGGAAAAACATAGTTTTATAGCTAGTTGAATTGTGAACAAATTTGTCGCTACAACTATTAGGTAGTGAACTTGTGGGGGATTTATAAGACTGTGGAACATCTCGATAGAAAAAATTTGTGCTTGGGTTGTTCGTACACATTGTACTTATGTAGTTTAAGCTAGTATTATAGTAGATAATATTTTTTGTTAAATATTTTAGTTTGGATCTAGTTTGAGTAATTTGTGTTGTGAGTTAAACCCCCATATTGAAATTATAAAATTCACTTATAATTATATCTCGAACTTGTAAGCATGCAGTCTATATGAGAAATGACCTTGCATGTTCTCTATGTAGAAAGGCTTTGTTTAAAATTTTGAGTATATGATGATCGTCGTGAAAATTTGAGGCCTGCAAAAGTAGACTACAACCAACTTTGTCACCACGTAATTGAAGTACCTTCACACATACATGTTTTCATTTTTCATCCTCCCATATATCCCTTCCATGAATAAGGTGTATTACATACACACTCTATGTATGGGACTACTGTGTTGTGAAAATACCCCGTTCGAAATAAAAACTATGAGAGGATGTTATGAAAGTAAATTTAGTTTGAAAAAAAATATGAGTAAGAGAGATGCTAACTCAAAATGCAACATAAAAAACAAAAATTTAAAAGAAAATAAGTCAAGGCTGTGACTTTCTCTTTGAGGTCTCAAGCTATAAAGACTTGCATAATTATACAGAGCATACAAAATTTGACATGCAAGTGGAATTTAGTGGGTACCCAGGGTCATTTTTGAGATTATTTATCATTTCTATCAAAGTACTCCGTCCATTATTCTTGAATTTGGGAAATGCTAAAATATATTTAATAAATTCTTTTGAAGTTTACTTAGTTTTCTACATATATTAAAACATTGCATTTTTCATGGCTATGAAGTTTGAATGGTTTGTATTGCATCTCAGCATCAAAGATTGAAGAGGAAATAGGAGAGGACAAGGGAAAAAGCCAAATGTTATTTGGCAAGAGGGCATAAAGAAAAGGATTATCTTCTTTATTCATTTTGATGCTAATTCTGATCGATTCAATCAATTAAGGCAAATAGGGAACTTATATCTCAGTGGACAACAAGATTTTTTATAGCCCTTTTTCTCGCAAAATGATCCATTACAAACATATCCTACCAGAATGGACATCATTGTTTAACAAACTTAACTTATGCATGATGGATGGGAAGATAATATATATATATATATATATATATATATTTCTAAGTCAGTCTAATTCTATTATATACTACAAAGGAAATACAATTCGAAACATTCCTCCCGGAGTTGCTATGCTAGCCAATTCTGATAGGGAGGGTGTTCAACAAAACAAAATTGGGACTGCCCCAGTTGGGGAAACTAGCCCATAAATTGTACTAGTTCACCAAAGGATTGCTGCCCCGGATGGGGAAACCAGCATGAAACATAATTGTCCAAAAATTTATAGAACTGTGCAAGAACAAGTAAAACAAAAAAATTGTAGTGGAATTGTAACTAGCAAAGGTAAGAGACCTCTTAGCACTAATCCTTCCGCGGCGAGTCATTCTTCAGGTCTTCGAGAGGTGGCTCTTCAACAATGAAGCAGTCGTAATCTTCTGAGGAGTCATATTCCTTCTTTGACTGCTGGGTAGTCGGCTCGGGCATGGAGGCAGAGTGAGCACCTGCACCCACAAACTTTTTATCCTTTATTGAGCTTTCACCACAGTCACTTCCAAAGGAGTGCGTTGTAGATGAGGAGTGCGTTGTAGAGTTAGTTGGCAGGGCCACCAATTTTCTGGAATGCTAGAGGTAAGAAGAAGTTATGGTGGATTTTCTTAAGTGTTTCTGTGATCCAGAGCCAGTGGAGCTGGATGGGACCTCTGAAAGACGCAAAGAAAAGATGGCAAAGACACTATGCTGGTCCAGGGATTTTGTAGATTCCACATTGAGCATGAAATCAACAGGTCGGTCCTCACGGAGGGGGGAATGTCTCTTATCACAGAGGGGGATGGGAGGACGGGAGGATTGGCCACAACCTCGGCCCCGGCGACATCTCATCCTGTGGCGACGAGGCATGGCATCGTTGGAATGCTCAGGAGAGGCGAGGTGGGAGATGGGCTTGCGAGTGGAGATCTGGCAGGAGGCCTCGAGCTGCAGAGGGGGCAAGGAATGAAAAATCGAATGCATAGCAAAGTGACCAACTACCTGAACAGAAAGGCGGCAGGAGGAGGCAGCGGGAATGTCATCGCCGGAGACCATGAAATACCGTGAAGAGGAGCAGCAAGGACAGGTATTAATGCCCGAAGCAGGTGGATCAGTTAAGGCGTCGGAGGAGTAGCTGCAGCCTTTATTAGCTCATGTGCTTGAGCCATGCGCAACCATGTGGCTGTGCCATGTGCCTCGCAGAGGAGCATCCACACTACGCAGTCTAAGAGTCACCCGCATCCTGGAGTTGAGCTTCTTTGTGCACCAACTGAGTGCATGCAGAAAGGAAGGATTCATCATTAATATTAGAGAGGGGGCCAGAGAAGAGGGGAAGTTCATGGTCAACCCCTTTGTTAGCCAGAATATCTGTAGCTTTGTTAGCAGAACAACAGACATGCTTGAAGGAAATTGCATTGTGAGTCTACAGCCATCACTCAATGTGTTCAAAACGCACTACTAGTCGCCAACTCTTGGAGAATTTGGAAGCTGAGGCTCCAGAGAGAAGGTGAAGAGCAATGTTGATGATGACCTGAGAATCACCTTCAACTTCTAATGGGAATACGTTGTGGTCCTGTGCCAGATGCAGACCTTGAATGAGCCCTTCTAATTCAGCTGAGTTATTGGTATCCCACCCCATGGAGCCATGGAAAATGATGAGGGGTTTCCCTTCGGAATCTCTGAAGATCCCCCCAAAACCAGTTGCGGATTGCCCTTGGATGCTCCATCAAAGTTCAGCTTGTGGAGGCCATAGGGAGGGGGACTCCAAGTGCTTGGCGAGGTAGGAGGGGGAGGGGGAGGGAGGTTGTTCGCTGGGAGACAGGGGACATGGATGTTCCAATTGGCACATATTATGCTCTCAGGAGGTTGGTTTGGGATGTCTGAGTCTTGCCAGTGGTGCAGGGCAATGGTCTCCTTTAGATTATTACACAGATTGGTCCAGATAATGTTTGAAGGAGTAGTTTGATCTTTGAAGATGCGCCTGTTCCTTTTTTTCCATATCGTCCAAAGGAGGAGCCTTGGGAGGAGGGTCCAAAGAGAATTGAGGAGCTTGCTGTTGAAGGGATCAATTTTCCATTGTCGGATAGTTCTAGTGATATCTCCTTTAATCCTGTTGGTTCTTCTGCAACGAATGACAATATTTTCCCACAGGGAGTTGGCAAAAGGGCGGGTATCCAAAAGATGATTGATGGTTTCATCTTGTTGTAGACAATTCGGACATCGTGAGGGGCCTATGAATCCTCTTTTGAGAAGGTTGTCCCAAGTTAGGATCTGATGCTTGCTAAGAAGCCATAGGAATGTAGATATTTTAGGCCAAATACCAGGTCTCCAAATCTGTGTCCATATTACATCCGATGGATCCTGAGCATTGGGGAATAGCAAATGGTAAGCTTTCCGAGTGGAGAAGGTTCCCTGCGTGGTATGTCCCCAGCGAAGGATATCCTCGTCTTTTGTGAATCTGATTTTCCTTTTACTTAATTCCCTATCAATCTCTTCATGAATTACATCAAACCAATTCTCCTGCCATTGAGAAGCTGGGAGCCATTGACGGTAGGTGGTGATAGGTGAGGGCCCCCAAAAAAATTTCACTGGATTGTTCTCCCTTGTATTAAGTGTTGTTTGCCATCTGGGTTTTTGAAGGTTAGCGACTAACTTGGGCATTTGCTGCCACGAATCCTCCCAGAAATAGGCATAGGCCCCTGATCATACTTCCCATAAGTTGTGCTTTTGGATTATGGCCCGATGATGCTTGACGGCGTTCCATATTAGAGAGCCTGATTCCTCATGATTATATCGAATTAGATCCTCCTAAGGCCTGTTGTCCACATATTTGGAAACCCAAAGCAATGCCCAAGGGGTGTTGGGCTTAGAAACCCATTTCTACCAGATGTGAGCCCCCATTAAGGCATTGTTGTGGCTAGGATCCCTCAACCCCAAACCCCCTGCCAACTTAGGAGTACAGACTTCGATCCATTTCACAATGGACCATTTCTTGTTTTCTCCTGTACTGCCCCAAAGAAAGTTCTTTTGCATATTTCTTATGCTTTTGAGGACCCATTTAGGGGCATCAAGGAGAGAGAAAAGATATAGGGGCATAGATTGAAGGAAAATTTTGATTAGAACAAGACGACCAACAATGTTGAGAGTTATGTGAGTCTAGGAAGACAGTCAGGCTTCAAGTTTCTCCAAGAGTTATTTCCAGGAGGAGTGCTTGATGGTAGAGTCAATGAGAGGAGCTCCAAGGTACTTGGAAGGAAGAGTGGCAATGGAGAAGCACAGGATTCTGGATATGTTGCGTTGAGTAATGGACGGGGTGTTGAAAAAGAAGATTTGGAATTTTCCAGCATTAATGGTGGTATTAGAGGCTTCCGAGAAGCAATCAAGCAGGGATTTGAAGGTGCAAGCTTCTTGGACGGAGGGATGGGAAAACATCATGTTGTCAGCTATGAATGGTTGATGAGTAATGGGGCGATTGTTGTGAAGGATCAGCCATTTGAGAGAATGAGAGTTGGTAGCATGTTGTATGAGGCGCCCTATACCTTCTGCCATGAGAAGAAACAGAAAGGGCGAGAGAGGATCACCTTGGCGAATGCCTTTGGAGGGGGAGAAGGGAGAGAGGGGGCACCATTGACAAGAATGGAGTAGAAGGGGGAAGAGATGAGACTCAATATCCAACGGGTCCAAGTTGGGCTGAAGCCAAACGCTAAGAGCATTTAATTAATGTAATCGCAGCTGAGTTTGTCAAAAGATTTAGATAGGTCAATTTTGAGAAGCATACCTGCCTTCTTCAAAGATTTTAGAGAATGGGAAACTTCGTGGGTAAGAATGATCCCATCTAAAATTTGAGGACCCTCCACATATCCTGTTTTTTCTGGAGAAATGAGCAGAGGGAGGAAGGGTTTAAGTCTATTGGTGATCACTTTGGAGATGAGCTTGTATATGGCATTGCAAAAGGCGATCGGTCTGTACTTATTGGGAGTGACAACATGCTCTTCTTTAGGAACGAGGGCAAGGAAGGTAGCATTGAGCGAAGGAAGGATCCAATGCATACTTCTCGACTCCTCCACCAAATCCCAGACTTCCAATTTGATGCTTTCCCAAAATAAGTGGAAAAAATTGGAGGTGAATCCATCGAGACTAGGAGCTTTACCATATTTAAGTTGTGCCATGGCCTGCTCAACTTCTTGCAGCGATACTGGTTTGAGTAACATTTGATTGTGCTCCTCGGTGATTAACCTTGGGATGTGTTGAGTGATCTTGTTGATAGGAGGTTGCCGATTGCCTGTAGGCTCCTGGAGGGTGTTCTTGAAGTGGTTGAGGATTTATTTTTTGTATGTCCTCGTGGTCTTCAATATTTTCCCCTTGATTATTATTGAGGATGGCAATTCCATTGTGCATGCGCCTCTGAATGGTGGAGTGGTGGAAGAATTCGGTGTTCTTCTCCCCCTCTTTGAGCCATCGAATTTTGGACTTTTTTTCCAAAGAATCTCTTCTTGAAGTTTGCATTCTTCCAGTCAGGCCATGAGATCTTGTTCTTGAAGCGCAAGATCCTCCGATCTACCTTATTGAATGATACGCAGCTACAGATCCGCCATTTGTTGTTCTAATTCTTTTTTATTCTGAAAGATGTTGCCGAAGGAGGAGTGATTCCATCTCTTGAGAAAGTTTTTAAGAAAATTTAGCTTCTTTTGGAATTTATACATCTTAGACCCTGCAGGGGGTATGAAACTGCTCCACCAAGAGGTGACGATGTCTTTGAATCCCAGATGAGAGAGCCATAATTGCTCAAATCGAAAAGGCATGTTCCTCGTGACCCCAGGACGCAACCATTGCAGTTGGATTGGCTAATGATCAAAGCATGAGGCAGGAAGGATGGATGAGTAAATATATCCCCCAACATGAATCGAATTATCCGATATGAGAAATCTGTACAACTTCGAAGCTATCTATTGGGAACCTTTTTTTCGATTGTTCCAAGTATGGATACCATTGGAAGATGGGAGGTCGATCAACCAGTTTCTTTGAATGAATTATTTGAAGCTAATGCCATCAACCTCTAATCTAGGTCGACCTCATTTATTTTCCTCTAGCTTAGTGATCATATTAAAGTCACCTCCAATGATCCAAAGGGGGTGGAGACATAGGGAATTTAGGATCTCAATGGAGTTTAGAATGGAAATTTTCTGGGCGAAGGGTTGGGGAAAATAAACATTGGTAATGTGGCCATGGATGTTTGTGCCTATCAGATGGAAGGTGGCTTGAATGAAGTTGTGAGAGGCATGTATATCAATTAGGGAGATGAGGAGGGGATTCCAGGCAATGGCTATCCCTGCTGAGGCACCTGTGGCATCAACTGCAGTGGAATTGCAGCCTTGCCATAACTTAGTGATGATTGAGTTCAGAGTAGTGCTTGTGCATTTGGTTTTTTGCATAAAGAAAATGGTTGGTTTGTCTTGCATGATTCTATTTATTTTCATTCAGTGCTTGGTGGGGTTGTTGAGCCCTCGTATGTTCCAAGAGGTGAGCTTCATTAAGAATTATGGGGGACTAGTCGGTAGAACTTGGTCAGCTTGGGGTATCGCCCCGATTCAACTAATATTTCTCCCAGAATGATGGTTCTCTGTAGATATGTGCGTCGCCCTCTTTTTCGCGACTCCTTCAAGATTTTTTTGTCGTCCCACAGGCTTCCTGCCTTAATGCCCAAGGATGAGAGTTGCTGAGCTCTGAAGAGAAATACTTCCAAGCTATCAATCTGCTTGGGAGGGATCTTGTCATATTATTTATTTTTGCAGGAAACCTCTAGTCCCAGGATGTCCAGATCGCCCAGATCTATGCTTTCAGGTTCTTCCTCCACGTGGGAGGGTTGGTCCATGGCCGATTTGGTGCCTTCGTCCTGTACTTCTTACGATTTTTTTCCATCTACATCCATGAGGGAGGAGTTCCCAAGAACTAATGATTTTTCTTTGCTAGATTGGCCTTTCTTATGAGCTTGGGGTTGATTGGCTGCTTGAGGGAGGGGGGAGTCGGTAATAAGCGGAGAAATCTGGTTTTGCTCAGGGATGGCCGCTTTGGAGGAGTCAGGGTTTTAAAGGGAAGTTTCGCCTTCCAGGGTGGATTGTTTCGCAAGAATGTCAAAATTGTTGCTAGTTGATGGGCGAGAGGCTTTGGGGACAGCAGTAGGTTTTTTTGTATGCCTCTTGTGATTGGGAACATTGGTAAATCCTTCAGTATCAGTGGTTTCTGAACCTGGGGGAGGTTTATGAGGTTGATTAAGTGGGAAATATCTGAAGATATGTTTGTGCTCGTGGCATCTATGACATCGAGAAGGCACATGTTTGTAATCAATAGTTTGGACCCATTCAAAATCATCATGGAAGAGACTTACCGAGTCCGGGAGAGCTTTGGAAAGGTGCATGTAGACGCATATTCTGGCATAAGCGATATATCGGTTGAGCTTGGTTTCTTCTACTATCTTGATGAACTCTACAAGGTTGTTGCCTATGTCTTTTAGGCATTCCTCATCCCAGTAGTCTTGCGGAAGATAATACATCTGGATCCAGACTGGAGCCTAGTTGAAGTCCTCCTTGTCTGGATTGAACCTTTCAACCTAGTCTCGTAGGAAGAGACCTGCAAATTTGAAGAAATAGGGTCTGTCATCCATAATACGATTTATGTCCTCAATGCGGTTGAAAATAGCATTGAAGAAGCCTTTTGGTCCTAGCTGAAGGGTGACATGCCCTTTGGGCTTCCATTTGGAAGTGATCCATTCATGGAGCACTTTCTCAGTGGGCCAAAAGCTTATAAATTTTCCAATGAGGGCATGGTCCTTCATGTACTGAATTCTGTCGTTGATACGATGGGAAGGAAGGTAGATTTTGGGTCGTTCTGCAGCAATTGAAATGCATGTTGAGGAAGAGGCCTTCCTCTGTTTCGATTTGTCGTTTTGTTCCTTTTTGTCATTTTTTTTCTTCAGTTGTCAGGTCTTCTGGTGAGCCTGCAGGTTCAAAGGGCACAATCTGAGCATTGAGGGGCACGTTTTCATTGTCTTTAGCTGAACCTTCGAGGGGGGGGGGGGTGTGCGCCTACCCCCCCATCTGGTGTCGCCATTACCAACGACAGTAGGAGCTGAGATCGTGGAGCCCAATGAGCCGAATAATGCCACTGTGAGGGAGGGGAGGAGCCTAGACGACTCACGTTGCAGGGTAGTATAAACCCTAGGAATCCATGAGGGAGGTGTCGGCTCTTAGGGTTCGCAGCCAGTCCGGGAAGATAATATTGTTAGACCTCCATCTAAAATTGATAATTGACCAACAAGCCCAAAAAAACCCCTTTTTCCGCCTATTACTGGACATGTTATCACTTCAGCTGCTTCATTTTCCAAGTCACTTCCTAATTTTGATAAAATCCTCTGGTTGAAACCCCCTAACTATAAGAGGATAGAGGGAAAAGGAATGTTGAGGAACTACCAAGCACAAGATCATCCCAATCAACTTAATTCATTCCAGGTCATACACTCAGAAAATAAGGGATGATGGAATAGGGGAGATTTCTTTTAGAATATACATGTGAGTTATTTCAATAAAACATTATTTTTACTTCATGCCGGTACTTTCAATTTAAAGCACTTTGAGACATTAAATTTTTGGCTAGTAGTGATTATATAGTAATTAATTTTAGAAAAAATCAAAATATCATATTTCAAATGTTGATAAAGGGATACAATTGTTATCTTGATCATGATGTTATGTTTAATGAGACATATTTATGATATTATATATTTAGCATGTTTTAAATTTGGGAGACACAAAGAGTTTAGTTATGATATAAATCTCATGACTCGAGTTTGGTGGGGCCCCACCTACTTTTAGTTAAAGTTATAGAAATACTTTTGTGTCCTTTTATGTATTGATTTATATTTTTCATTGATATTTTGGGAATAAAAGAAAATTAATATTCTCATTCATATTTTGAGAATCAAATAATATTAATAATAATAATTGCGGGAAGTAATAGAACTGAATACATGTTTGGTTTAGGTATAAAATAAGGAAGAGGTTATGATGGAAAGAGGAGATGGGTTGATGAAAGGTATGACAATGCCTTAAGAGTTCTTTTCTGATAACTATTCATTTTCCAACTTGTATATTCTTTGTGATAAAATTTTCTTGTTGATAGTAAGGATATCTTAGCAAGAAAAGATAAAATGACATCGATTTGTGGTCTCCTTTGAGATTTTTTATGTTCTTGTATTAGATTTCACTTCTTATAAGTTGTGATTTTTATTTAGTGATAATTAATGTATCTCTTTCATAAATTTGACTGTGTTTTGCATTACTTGAACTTGTCGAGATCATATTGTAATGTTATTTTCTTTTATGTGGCACTTAGTTTCCTTTGTATGATTAAGTTTTACATTTGAAGCTTCTAGAGAAATTCTTAGTCCAAGTCCTTATAGGGACTTGTAAAGACAATTGCTTGAATATTTAGTTTGGTCTTTCAATAAAAATCACAATTGATTTCTTTCTTTGGTTGGCTTAATTAATAATTTTTTTGAAGAATGATATCTTAGATTTAATTTTCATCATTATTTCTTAATATTTCAAAAAAATTGTAGATTATTTTCATAATTTTGTTGTACAAGTACTTTTGCTTTTATTTATTTTGAGTTTTTATAAAAAATAAATTAATAATCATATATCTAAAAATAGGTTTCTTAGATTTAAAGACTTAAATATCTTGAAATCTCAACAAGAATCACTTGGGATTTAAACATAGGGTAACAATCCCACCTATCCTAATTAGCCTTACAAGATTCAAAGTGTTATATGTGAAGTATTATAACTTCACTCTCAACAGTCTACATCCCTACATATTAAGCCTCTACAATATGGGTTAAACATACTTCCTTTAATTCAACAAATTTTCCTTATTTGCCCATCTCTTTTAATTCACATGCTAAAAAAAAATTGTAGCACCAAGATATTTCATGTCAAATTTAGAGGACAACTAACTTTTCACTTCCTTGATGATTTCTATGTTGTTTCTAATCAACAACATATCATCCACACACAAGACCACTTAAATAATATGAACACCTACTAATTTGAAATACATACAATGATAAGATTTACTCCTTACAAAACCAAGTCCCAATATATAAGTATCAAATTTCTAATACCATATCTTTGGATATTGCTTTAACCCATACAAGGGTTTTTTGATCTCTGAAACCAACTCTTTCTTTCATTTCATTACAAAAACACGTAGTTGTTTCATGTGGATTTCTTCTTCTAAATCCACATATATGTTTGTTGTCATCATATCCATATGTTCTACTTCAAGATAAAAAACAGCAACAAACAAAATAAATCTAATAGAAGTTAACTTAGCAACAGGAGAAAATATTTCACTAAAGGCTACTCCATCTACCTAGGAATAACCTTCTGCTATTAACTAAACTTTATATTTCTCCACTTTACCTTCTACATTTAACTTTTGTTAAATACTCATTTGTGACTAATGAGATTTCTTGTAGTTGGTAACTCAACAAGATCTTAAACCTCACTTCTCCAAGGTTGCCATTTCCTTAACCATGGCCTTTTCCAAAAGGTTATTATCCTCTAAATTCATTGCTTTGTTGATATTTCAAGGATTACCATCATCAATAGATAAAAAAAAAAAAAACTAGAACAAAAATCAGGTAGAGTATACATTTATGGTATCCTTCTTTCTTGAACCAATCTCCTCAATACTGAGGTATGAGGTTCTTCTTCTTCTTAATCATGTTCCTCTATTAGGTCAGATTCTTCATCCTACAACTTAAACTTTGTTAACGCACGTTGATACAAAAAATTTCACGCAAGCCATTGTGAGTGTCTTCCCATCCCCTTAATCAGAAAATAAAAAACACAAATTATGAAATATGGTAAAAAATGCAAAAATATTGAAACTAGTAGCTGGGACCCTTCCTTAAGAAATTCCTCTGCCATCTACAGAAGTACATGATGAATGTATCAGAAGGTTCTACTATGAGTTATTTTTGAAGTGAAGATGATTTAGACTTGTTAGTGTCTAAATGTTTCAGTGATCAAATACACTCTTTCAGGTTTATTTGGTAGAAGTCCTTGCCAAAATTTGTATACTTTCAAATGAAGTCTCAAATAAAAAAATTTCACTAGATGTTGTCTAGGTCAGATGTTTCTCCCTCCACCGACTCATGTTCATCATCAATTTGAAGGTCATATCATCATTTGAGTATCTAGGGTCATAAATAAGTTAACATACCCTCATCTAGGTCGTGGTCTAGCGCTTCTTTTGTTTTGTGATAATAATTCCAATCATGTAAGAAAGGCAAATAAGAGTCATTTTCATTATTCAAAGTCACCTTCATTGGGAGTTAGCAAAGATAGGAAATAAAACAAAAGGCAACTTGTCCTTTTTGCAAAGAAGTATGCTACATTGTCAAAATATTTCAAAACATATTACTCTCAAAGGACATATCATGTCACTAAAGGCAAAAGAAAAAATTGTAAGTTTTAAAGGGAAATGAAGCTTCTCTTAAGTTCATTTCATCCTTTGATTTTCAAGATCTCCTCTCTCGTGCTCAAAAACTCTCCACAACCATCCAGAGATTGAAATCCACCATCAAAAACTGATCCATAATGTTGCAGCCACGCTACGCTTATGGCAATCTGCTACATTTTTGGTATTCAAAGTCAAAGAAACTATTAGAAGAGCCAACTCAGCGTTTCACAAGTTGCAAATGTCTCCAATCCAGTAAGTGAACATTCCTCACCTCCCATTAAATCAAGTTTCTTCAGCAAAAGGTGGATTCCCTCTTCTAAGGTCTTCACTACGTTTTTGAATTGCATTGATGTTTGGCTTGTTTCAACAAGAAAACCCTTAGTTTCACCACCTAAAAACCTTCACATATAACTCATATACCTTACCAAATGATTCCTTATCATTCATATTTCTCATTTCTCCCATTTTCACTCAAAACCTAATCCTCACTACGTTTTTGTAGAGATACTAGGTCAACTTTGTGTTTAGATCCTTTTTCCCTCTTCCCCTTACCCATTTCCAAAAATTTCACCTAAATAGTGTTTCTAACTTACGATCCTATCTCCCCAAAATTTTAAGGATTTTTCCCTAACTCCAATAGCTCTCATCTCTGTCCCTAAACTCACTGCATCACTCTCCCCTGTTTTCCTAATTTCCACCCTTCCTTTCCTTCACATCAAGCTAGGGTTTATTTTTTCTAACAAACATCGTGTAAGGTGAGAAGAGAAAGTATAAAAAGGGAGGTCATCATTCTAGATTTGAGCCATCCAATCTGTAGGATATCAATTCTTCTCCCTCTACCAAGAAATCCTTTGAAGACACTGGTTGTTTAAGGTTTTGTGAAAGAATTCAACGGGTAGGCTGTCATGCTCAATTGAAAACCTTCTTGCCACCAGTTCTAGGAGAGATAAGGCTAACATAGCAGGGGTTGAATTCACTATATCAGCGGATGCCATAGCCTCAACAATGAGTATCCCTAACCATGGATAAATATGGTTTAAAGGGATGGATTTGGACATTGATAACTATAAAGTTTTCTTAAAATCACACTACAAAGATGCTCCTGAACACATATTTCCCTTTAGGAATTTACTTGACATGTATTATCCTTTAATGAAGCTCATCATGAAGTATTTTACCTATGAATGGAGGTTATCAATATTATATCAGTACCACATAAGGCTATTGATTCATTTCACTACAACCAAGCCATTTAACTTGTCGCATTATCTATTCAGAAGTCTAGTCAAAATGACTGAAAAAGTACAAAGTAAAGGAAAGGATCACCAAGCTAGTTTGTTCACCATGGTTTGGTCAAGGTTATAGTCTTACATCAGATCTCACAAATCAATATGTCTTGGGAAACATTCATGAAATATGTTGCTTCTATGCCCACTACTAGTCCACCTATCATTCAAAGCATACCATCAGCATCGTCAAAGCCCTAGGAGATTGGCTCTTCAAGTAGACCATCAGAGGTTCCAAAGATGCCAAGGGCTAAATTCACTCAAATTTATGAGAAGGGTAAAAGATTGGTATTTTCTCCTAAGATCACTAAAGGTGTACTTTCACCTGAACCTATAACTCAACAAGTATTAGGCGAAACTATGGAGAAGCCACCTATGCATGAGAGTGAGTCACCCTTGTAGCAACACGAGGAGGAGCAAGCACCTTTAGAGGTTGACATGGCAGAGTAGGTGGAAAACAAGTTAGTTGAAGAGATAATCAGGAAAAAATAAGCAGAGATAGTAGAGCTAAAGGATAGTCTCTCAAGGGGAAATTTCATGATAACATTTCTACAAAAGAAAACATGCAACTAAAGGTGAAACAACTGCTCCTGAGAAAACCTAAGGCAGAACTTGAGGTAGAGAAAGGAAAGGGAAAAGCAGTGATATATGTTGATCAATTTGAAGATAAAGAGGCTCAGATAAATCCAAGGAGGCCAAAACCATGAGGATTAACCAGGAAAAAATAACAAGAAACAGAGTTATCTCCTCCCTTCGGTCAACAAATTTTTGATGATTTGATTGCTGATGAGATTGAGAAAGACAAAGAGTTTTGGCCTGACATGGTAAATGATAATCTAGAGAAACTCTTGAAGAAGGCATAAAGAAATAACAACCTCTAGAGGCACATGTTCAGACACTACTTCATCATGAACCAAATTTCCAAAATCAAGGTTAAAAATTTGAAGAAAAAGCTTAAAGAAATCCTAATAAAGCTAAAGAAGAAGGAAAACTTGGATTTGATGGCTGAGGTATCTC
Organism: Pinus albicaulis; assembly: GCA_034641835.2. NCBI lineage: Eukaryota > Viridiplantae > Streptophyta > Pinopsida > Pinales > Pinaceae > Pinus > Pinus albicaulis. Next base: position 1,335,026,643 of record CM076581.1, on the reverse strand, counting down.
TATCTGTCTAAATCATCATTCAAGGATGCTATGGATCAAATTTCAGTAAGTTTTGAGCATTTTTGGTATTTTTGGGATTTTTTTGTGAAATTTTGGAAATTTCACTTTTACAAAAGCGTAGTGTGGCCATGCTACGCTTTTTATCAAAGGCTCCAATGGTTAGCCTTGCATGGATGGATGAATTTTGATGTGTAAATCCCATATATGCCTTTGGTTTTCCATGGCAATTCCTAATTTTGGAGGAAAACTCATAAAACACCCCAAATTTCACGTTTCTGCCACTGTTTTTCAACCCACGCTACGCTTTTGGAGTAACCTTGGGGAAATGAAGTTTTGAGTGTCTTACAAGTGGTATTTTGCAAGTTTCAAGTTTCCGTTGGATAGAGGACATCCATGGCTATCTTATGCAACCTTCAGATTAGAAAAAGGATGCATAAAATCCACCTCAAAATCCCCTTCGAGTGCACGCTACCATTTTGTCAAAGCACGCTATGTCTCTGCAAGGCACGCTACGTTTCTGTGTAGAAGGCTTTCTGGACAGGTGTTAGTAAAAAAGGTCAAATATTCGAGGTAAAAACTGTCTCATGAGATGTTTCATGGTTAATGAAATCTATTTATGCTCCTCATTATTGAGGGATCTTGTAATTAATCAAGGAGACAAAGAATCCTACTTGTTAGCTATAATAGGGAGATTGTTTCTAACTTCCCTAAAAACTAGGCAATGACTCATTAGGTGCATTAATTAGTTGTTTTGGATCATGTTTCGACTCATTGAGGTGGCATTTTGTCTAGTTTTCTATATGTACTCAAACTAAAGTCATTTTAGAGGTTGGATAGTTGATATTGCAGTGTGGAGCTTATGTACATCTTTTTACAGTGAAATCAAAGACATGTTGCAGCTATAATTTTGGGACTCCAGTCGTATGCTTATTAACAATTTTTTTACTCATTGTTACCATCAAATTGAATGTTTATGTTCTCTTGAAATCACATGTATGCTTCATATGATGATCTTACGAGCCTTTAAGCAGAATTCTTAATTTTTTGCTCTGTTTAATGAGATTATCATAAATTTGTTCTACTTTTTCTGATGAATGAGCTCATATGTTATATGCTCATTTTGATTATCCCCTTTTCAAACCCTATACCACAATGACAATCGAAATGTGTTTCTAAGTATACCTACCTGGCCTCATTTTCATCTTTGCAGTTGTTCATTTGAAATCATATTTTGAATCCTAGACCTAGTTCAAAGACTGACACTTCCTATCCAGCAAAATTCAAAACAAAACCCTAATCAAAATTACTGAGCTTATATATAGCCTAATATCTTTTCGTTTCCAGTCACCTCATTAACTGTGAAATTGACATTGAGAGAGCCCTATCTGGTTTGGTAGGGCTAGCTACCAAATATAACGATTGGTTTTATGTTACCTCCTTTAGTCTCCTTCCTTAGCCTTGGGAAATGGAGGGAGTGATAAAAAATTTGGCACCGTTGCTGGGGAACGAATGTTAAAATTTCCCTAGCGATAATTCTTTTAGTTCATTGAAGGTTAGACTTGTGGGTGACAAGTGCTGATATTCAAAGAAGGTTGAGTTAAGTCAATTTGAGCCAAGGTGCATATTCATAAGAACACTGGCTCCCAAAAGACATACGAGGTCTAATCCTGACCCTAATCCCTCACCAATTGTTAATGACCTTGAGAGTATTTTGAGAAAGCAGAATTCACAGTCTTGAAAATTTAGAAAAGGTTTACCTCCACTTGTAGAATCTACATCCTTTCCTATAAGGTTGACTGCTCCATAAGATTTTCCCTTCAATTTCAAATTTGAGAAATCTTTGTTCAGGTCAAAGCCAAAATCCTTCCTTTCAGAAACAGTCTTTGACCCTATTGATTTTGAGACATACTTGCCATTTTCTGAGTCTTCTTATTTTGAGGTCGATAGTAAGGTCTGGTAATATTTTCATAAACTTCAGGGTTCGGTTGATAAGTTTTAAGTAACCTATGAAAAGGCTTATTTCTAGTACTAACAGTAAGCTTTATTTGCTTCTACATCTACTGTCACACCTTTTCATACAACTACACCATCATCCTTCACTTTCACTCCATCACTTCCTCTGCAGTTATATACCCCATCAAGACCTCCATAACCTCCTCCAGTAATCATGGCAAGATTTTCTTCGTTGATTTTATCGCAACAAATCCCTACTTTACCTCAGAATTATGGTCAAATATTTCCTCTGTTTGATGGGACAACAGAGGTTATTGCTCAACAACACATTGTTAAGGTGGTTGATTTCATAGATCTTGAAGAGATTGATAACGATGATGCCAAGATGTGCATTTTAGCACAAAGTTTCTTGGGAGAGGTTAAGAAATGGTTTCATTCCCTAAAAAATACTTTTGTAGCTAATTCACAACAACTAATTGACTTATTTATGGAAAAATGGGAAGAGAAAAAGAACCCTCTACAAATTCTAGCTGAAAACAACGCCTTAAAAACAAATCCTAATGAGTCTGTGCAAGATTTCACAACCAGATTCAATAGGATATATGATTCTCTTCCATAAAACATTAAGCCTCGTCCTGGCCTCACACTTCTTCATTATCCAAATGGTTTCAATCCTGATATGACTTACCAATTGAGGGAAAGAAATCCTTCTAACCTTGAAGAAATGTAGAGGAATGTAGTAAGCGATGAAGCGAATCTAATTATCAAGAAGTCAAAAATTAAATCATAAAATAGGGTTACCATCAAGGAGGAGCCATCTACTTCATCTGAAGGTAAACTTGATACCTTGATCAAGACAATGGAGAAGATGATGGATAGTGACAAGTTGAACCCTCAATTAGAAATCCCAATTTCAGAGGTCAACAACAACAGCCTCAATACATGATTAAGAAAAGGGAGCAGAGTGGTCAGGATCAACAAGGTCAACAAAAAATTCACATTCCTTTTCAGCAAAATTATACAAAAGGCCCTGGTGAACAAGAAGAAGAGATTTCAGGCAAAAAACATCTTTTTGAGGAAAATCAAAAGCCCATTTTCCTGACTGAAGTTGAAGAACTTTATGTACTGGATGATCAACAATATGTTATGTCTAACGATGATATGTTATCAGTACGAACATAATATTACCAAAGAGGATATCAAAAATATCTTACCCAGGTGCAAACGAAATATGGTTTGAGAAATAGAAACATGCCTATAACTTCACGTCATAAAAAGTAGAATTCTCAAGCAGATGCTCATAATAAAGAGATGACTACTTCAAATGAGAGCAAGGATAAAGGACCTGTTGTTCCTAATCATGGAAAAGGAAATGAAGCTTCTACCAGCAAGAAGAAAGATAAAGAAGTTCAAGACGGAGGAAAAAGAAAGGAGATTCCACACAAAGATCAACCTGAAGAGAAGGACATACCATCTAAAGAGGTAGAAAAGCATTCTGCTTTATTTAGTATTGAGAATGAAATTTCAAAACTTAAAGTCTCAATTCCATTGACTGAAATAATCAAGAATGAAAAATATAAGTTTCAGGTAGCCAAATTTCTTAGGTTAAATCAAATGTCTGATATGGTAAATGTTAGTGATGATCACCCTAAGCTTTTGTTTGGTCCTACTGTAGACAGTGACTTAGAAGATAGTGAGGTCCCTACTTTTTACCTCATCCTCAAAATTCATGATTTTATCCTCCATAACGTTATGCTAGATTCTGAATTGTCCCATAATGTCATGCCTAAAGCCATCATGGACAAACTAGGATTGGATATTATGGTACCCTACCATGACCTTTACTCTTTTGATTTGGGAAGGGTTAAATGTCTTGGTCTCATCAAAGATATAGTGGTGTCCTTAGAGAAAATTCCTGCTAAGAATGTTATCATGGAATTTTTTGTAGCTGATATCCCTCCAAGATATGGAATGTTGCTCTCCTGGTCATGGGGAGCCAAACTTAGAGGCACTTTGTTGCTATACTTTTCCTATGCTACTATACCGGTTTTTGGACAACTCATAAAATTATACCGAGAGAACAAGATGAAGTACATGATTAGTAGCAAATAAAATCCTAATAATCACCCAATACATGTTGTTCAAAAGGATTTAGAGTCTTTTATCTTATTCAATGATGATTGTTCAACATATTCTTTAGTTTTGATGGAAGAAAAAGAAAAAAATTCAAAGTTTTCAAATTTTGTTAAAAAAATTCCAAGTGCAGGAAAAAAATAAAAGATGCCAAGTAGCTTGTAGCCCAGTGCATCATCCAAAAATTTAGATGAAACGGTGAAAGAAATAGAACCTATTGGTACAACTGACCTTTCTCAAACAATCAGTCAAGATCAATCATCCAAATTGGAGCTTCCCAATGAAGAAAATGGCCTGTGGACCATGGATTTCGATGGAGCCTTAGGTGAGGAAGGAGCTGGAATTGGAGTGTGGATTCATAGCCCCATGAATCAGTCATATAATCTTCCTCCTAATTTTTTAATGTCTTCTTATAAATTGGCATTTGATTGTTCAAACAATGAGGCAAAATATGAGGCTTCGATAGTCGGTCTCAAAATTATTAAAAAATTAGGTGCCAGGAAAATTTCTGTGTATGGCGACTCCGAATTGGTAATAAATAAAGTCAAAGGGGAATACCAGGCCAAGCATCCTAGAATGTGAGCTTACTGCAATGCAGTGTTATACATCCTCAAGACTTTCAGTGAATATACTTTGTCATTGAATCCAAGGAACAACAATGTCATTGCTGATTCTCTTGACACTTCAGCCAACATGTTCAAAATTTAAGTGTATCCCAACAAGATGTATGAAATCAACGTCAAACATTGCCCTGTTGTTCCAGATAATGTTCGATATTGGAAAGTCTTTCAAGATGACAAACAAATTAACAACTTGCAGAAAGAAGAGGAGTTTGTGAGTTCACAAATGGAAGACCAATTTTATGAAGATGATCAAGAAATGCATGCAGCAGAAGTGAAGGTATGACAATTGAAATACAACTCCATTCCAAGAGTTCTTCTACCTTTGGAGGAGAATTTTTATCAAGATGATGTTGCACGGAAACCAATAATGTTTCCAACTGAAGTAGGAGTTGAAGACCTCAATATTGGCACTCTTGAGAAGCCCAAAATGGTCAAGATATAAAAATATTTGAGCCCATAAATGAAAGGTAAATATGCAACCGTCATGTCTCAGTTTGCTGACGTTTTTACGTGGGAATATACTGATATGAAAGTGTATGATAAGAGTATAATTCAACACACCATTCCTTTAAAACCCGATCAGAAGCCTTTCTTTCAGAAACTTAGGAGGATGAATCCCAAGTTGCTTCCCTCCATTAAAAAAGAAGTGAACATGCTGTATACTGCTGGTATTATAGTTCCTCTCCATTTTTCAAATTGGATTTAAAACTTAGTGCTAGTAAGAAAGAAGACAGGTGAGGTTCGCTTATGTATAGATTTTCGTAATCTAAATAAATTATCACTGAAAGAAAACTACCCACTTCCAAAGATGGATCATATCCTACAAAGGGTGGTTGGTTCTTCTAGACTTTCATTGTTGGATGGACATTCCAGGTATAATCGGAGTTTAGTTCATTCGAATGATGAAGAGAAGACAATCTTTACAACACCTTGGGGTACTTTTATGCATGATAAGATGCCCTTTGGGTTGAAAAATGTAGGATAAAATTTTCAGCGAGATATAGATATTGCATTTTCCAATGGAAAGTTTATCTTTTTGGTCATTTATCTTGATGACATCATAGTTTTTTCCAAGACGAATGAAGAGCACTTACAAAATTTTAAGACATTTTTCCAGAGGTTCAAAAAATTTGTCAAATCGCTAAATCCAAAAAAGAGTTTGTTTGTTATGGAAGAAGGGAAATTTCTTGGTCACATCATATCTAAAGACGACATCCAGATAAATACTTCAAGGATTGAGGCAATTGAGAAATTGGACTATCCTAGAAGCAAGAAGAAAATCCAATCATTCAATGGTAAAATCAATTTCTTGAGAAGGTTTATTCCTAACCTTGCTAAACATTTAAGGGAAATTACTAACATGTTAAAGAAAGATAGAGAGGTGAAATGGTCTAATGAGGCAAAGAAATCATTCAATCAAGTTGAGTTTGCATTGTCTCATGCTCCTATTCTTATCAGCTTGGATTATACACTTGATTTCATCATTTTATCCTTTGGTTCTGAACATACTTTAGTTGTTGTCCTTATGCAAAAGAAAGATCAGAAAACAAAACAACCCATTGCCTTCTTCAGTATAACCATAAGGGACACAGGTTTGAAGTACAATATCATTGAAAAACATGGCTTGGTGCTAGTTAAATCATTGAAGGACTTCCGAGTCTATATTATTCATTCTCATTTTCTTACATATGTCCCAAACATTGCTATCAAATATGTGCTAACACAGAATGGTCCTGAAGGTCGGCGTCACAAGTGGATAGCTGCTGTGCTGGAGTATGAATTAGAAATCAAACCTAAAAAACTGATCAAAGGACAAGGCTTGGCTAAGCTCATGGCAGACTCAAATTTACATGCCTTGGACATCAATTTTATTGCTGCATTATCTAAGGAGCAAGAGGTTGATTCATTACCTCAGGTATCTGAAATTTTTACTTCATCACCATGGTATGTTGATATTGTTCATGTGTTGAAATATTTGAATCCTCCCCCTGGTTTTCCCAATAGTAAAGGTAGATATCTGAAGTTGAAGGCTCTTAAATATTGCATTCTGAATAATATTTTATATTGGAAAGATCTGGGCAGGGTTTTATTAAACTATTTGGTATAAAGTAAAGTTGAAAAAGTGATGAATTACTTTCATAAAGGTGATTGTGGTGGTCATCTTTTATGGGCGATTACAACAAACAAGATATTGAGGGCTATATTTTATTGGCCAAGTTTGTTTTCTGATGTTTACAAAACTGTCATGAGTTGTCATGAGTGTCAAATTTTTCAGGGAAAGAGAAAGCTCTTACCGCTGCCCTTAAAACCAATTGCAGTTCAAGCACCCTTCCAGCACCGATGACTTGATTTCATTAGCGAGATTCACCCTCCATCATAAACTCAACATAAGTGATACTCACTGCCACTGGTTACTTTACAAAGTGGATTGAGTCCATCCCCACGAGGCAAGCTACAAACACTGTCATTATTCAGTTTTTGGAGAGCAATATTTTGTCTCGTTTTGGCTACCCACAAAAAATTATCACTGACAATGCAACCATCTTTAAGTCCAAAAAGATGATAGAATTTTGTGATAAATATCACATAAGACTTTGGAATTCTACAACATATTATCCTCAAGGCAATGGGTTGGCTGAATCGTTAAACAAATCATTGGTGAACATAATCAAGAAAATGTTGCAAGAGAATAAGAGAAATTGGCACAAAAGTTAATAAATGCTCTATGGGCGGACAAAGTTAGCACAAAGATATCTATCAGCATGTCGCCCTTTCAGCTAGTTTATGGTGTAAACACAGTGTTTCCTACTTCCTTAGCAGTGTCGATGATGAAAATTCTGCAAGAGATCGACAGTGAGCCAAATGACATCCAACGAAGAATCAATTAAATGATTCGTTTACAACAGTCAAGGGAAGAAGTTTTCAATCACACTTCAAATATTCAGGAGAAGATCAAGAAGATATATGACAACAAAACCAAAGCTGATGATCTCAAATTAGGACACGTTGTTCTTCGATGGGATGCCCAAAATGAAGACAAAGGAAAACATGGTAAGTTTGATAACCTATGGAAAGGTCCTTACAAGATTACAACATTCAGGGGAAATAAGGCATTTTTGTTAGAATATATTGATGGGCAGAAAATTCTAGGTGGACCGAAGAATGGTAGGTTCCTCAAACACTATCTCAGTGCTTGATCTTGAAGAAAAAGGTTCACTTTCATTGTAAATAACATTTTATTTGTTGTCAAAGAATATGGAAGCTGTAGCAGAAGTTTGAAGCCTGAGGAGAAGGCTATTTGGCTTCTATGATCAACCGGTGTTTTCCTTTTTTAAATTTCAAAAAGTCAAGTTAGTTTTTGAGTCAAATTCATTTTTTGTTTTAGTTAGTCATTTCGGTTTTTCAAGTTATTTCAGATTCCAGTTATTTTTGACTCCATTGGCCAATGGATGAGGCTGCTTGGTCTACGATGTTCTTGAAACCTCCTAAAGTAGATTCCATACCCAGCTGGAGCCAATGTTGGTGTCTAAATGTTTCAATGATAAAATACACTCTTTCAGGTTTATTTGGTACAACTGCTTGGTCAAAATTTTATACTTTCAAATAAAATATCAAATAAATTTTGGTCACTGGATGTTGTCTAGGTCAGATGCTACTCCCTCCACCCACTCATGGTTGTCATCAATTTCAAGGTCATGTCACCATTTGAGTATCTAGGGTCATAAATCAGTTAACATATCCTCATCTAGGTCATGGTATAGGGATTCTTTTGTTTTGTCATCATAATGATAATCATGTAAGAAAGGAAAATAAGAGTCATTTTCATTATTCAAAGTCACCTTCTTTGGGAGATAGTAAAGATAGGAAGTAAAACAAAATGAAACTTGTCCTTTTTTCAAAGAATTATTCTACATTGTCAAAATATTTCAAAATATATTTTTCTCAAAGTACATATGCTTTCACTAAAGCCAAAAGCAAAATTTCTAAGTTTTAAAGGGAAATGAAGGTTCTCTTAAGTTCATTTGATCCTTTGGTTTTCAAGAGCTCCTCTCTCATGCTCCAAAAATATCCACAGCCATCCAGAGATCGAAATCCACCATAAAAAACTGATCCAGATTGTGCACATTATGTTTATGCTCCTCGCTACGTTTCTGGGGCAGCCACACTACGGTTATGAAAACATGGTACGTTTTTAGTATTCAAAGTCAAAGAAGCTATCAGAGGGCCAACTTAGAATTTCACAAGTTTCAAATGTTTCCAGGATAGTTAGTGAACATTCCTCACCTCCCATTCAATCAAGTTTCTTCAGCAAAAGGTGGACTCCCTCTTCCAAGGTCTTCACTACGTGTTTGAATTGCATTGATGTTTGGCTTGTTTCAACAATACAAACCTTAGTTTCACCACCTAAAAACCTTCATATATAACTCATACACCTTACCAAATCATTATTTATCATTCTATCTCTCATTTCTTCCATTTTCACTCAAACCCTAATCCTCACTACGTTTTTGCAGAGATACTAGGTCAAATTTGTGTTTAGATCCTTTTGCCCTCTTCCGCTTACCCATTTCCAAAAAATTCACGTGCATTATGTTGCTAACTTACCATCCTATCTCCCCAAATTTTTAGGGATTTTCCCCTAACTCTAGTCCCTCTCATCTCTGTCCCTAAACTCACTGCATCACTCTGCCCTATTTTCCTAATTTTCACCCTTCCTTTCCTTCACATCAAGCTAGGGTTTATTTTTGCTAACAAACATCACGGAAGGTGAGAAGAGAAAGCATAAAAAGGGAGGTCATCATTCAAAATTTGAGCCATCCAATCTATAGGATATCAATGCTTCTCCCTATACCAAGAAATCGTTTGAAGACATTGGTTGTTTAAGGTTTTATGAAAGAATTCAAGAGGTAGGCTATAATGATTGATCCTTTTTTTTTTTTTTTTTAATTGTCTTTCTAAAATTACTGTATATCTTTGGGAGTTAGCAGTGAAACTATGGATGTTGACCGGATGTTTTCTTCAAGCTGGTTTGCATTTGTGGGCGCCGTATCTGTGATCGCTCTGTTGCGTTTCTGTACAAGTTCTGCGTTTAAGTACAAGTTCTCTTATTTCTGTTAGTTTTAGATCAGGTTATCGAAAATTAATGTGGTTCAGGGGACTTGAAAAATGTGGAATGGTGGTGGCTTGGAGACTGTTCGACATCTCGCAAAACAGGGTCTCACTGTTCTTCTCACTGCCCATAACGATGCCCACGACTTAAGTTTTCATACGGCACAATGATTTCTTGATAACCTATTCCAGGACGCGCTCTGAGTCGTGAAGGCCGATTTGAGACATCCGACACTGCAAGAGATACAAGGGTGAGATGTTTAAAGAAGTGTTTCATTATATTTTCAGTTTTTTAAGGTTAGAGGAGGATACAGGTACTAAGGCTGCTAAGAGGCCAAGGGAAGATCGAAGTAGGTGTCCTTATTTCTGTGTTAATTGGCCTTGCATGAGTTTGAAGGTTAGGATGTGCAAAAGGTGGTGGAGTCTGGGAGGTAGCATGCTGTGTCGTTGCCAAGACAATTAAGAGTCATTCTTTTTTCTCCCTATCAAACTGTTATTCTATTTTTGTTTGGAGATCCCTTGCGGTTTTTTAGGTAGGGGGACTCTTTCGAGTTGAAATATGATATCTTAGGAATGATCTGTCTCGATTTTTCAGATAGTTTTCTGGTGTGATATTGAAGGTGGAGTAAAGGAGTTATGGGTGCTAAGGCGTCGGTGGATTAGGATGTTATCATTGATTTCTATTTGGCCGTTCTTATGATACCTGGTGTCCCATTACTGGTTTTCGGGATATCTCGAACTCCTTGGAACAAGATTGATTATTGTTGGGATGGCATCCCTCGGCTTTTTGGTAGTTTTCTTGTCGTCTTTTTCAAATTTAGTTTTCCAGGGTACTGATTAACTTTTGATGTTGTATGGAGTGGTTGATAGGGTACTTGTTCTTTTAAGGATGTACGATCTCCTGATTCGTATCACGTCCTCAGTTGGTTACAACCTTTCTCATTAATCCTGGGCGGCGATTTCGTCTATACTAGGACGTGGTGGCTATTTCTTTAATATTTTACCAGACTTTTGGAGGTCACGTCCGGGTATGGAGTGATGGGGGTACTAAGGTGGATTTTTCTCCTGGTACGGGGAAGGGTCTTTTGGTGGTTGGCTCAGTGGTAGGGAGTAAAGTATCTGACAAGTATAGCTTGTGATTTGATGCCCATTGAGTTCAAACATTTCTTGAACGCCTATTGGGGATCGGGCGGGAGATTAAAGTGACGAGGTAGTCTATGTGGAGTGGTGAACAGGCATGGTCGTATGGCAGAGTTGAGTGAATACATTGAGGATTGTGACTCGGTATTATTATATGAGTCATTCCTGCATGCCACCAAGGTGGTAGAGGAAGGACACATCCGGCGTACAAGTGGTGTAGGGTCTAATCTTCCACCTTCTCGAATGGCAGACCAGTCTCTGAATCCATAAATTAATTTTGTCACCACTACGGTGGTGGTTGTGGCTAAAGCAAATGAGAAGAAGAAGGGAAATCAACCATTCAAAGCTTTACCAGATTGTCGCTTGCTGAGCTTTGGTGAGGACTTTCTGTGAGAGAATGTGGAGGGCCTCTCGAAGAGAGCCGTAGTGGGGCGTTGGAATTTTGAGAAGCGTGGAGGATCCGATATGCTGGAGTGGTTGCTGAAAATGTGGGAGCAGTGACTAGGATACTCGCCTAGGGTCGGTAGATTGGATGCGGGGTGGTTCTGCTTCCATATGCAGCAGGAAGTAGATGTGGTTGTAGTTATGTGCAGAACATGTGTGAACGGTAAATGTTTCCTTGCTCTGCATAGGTGGGATGCGAGCTTCCACCCCCAGGACAATGCCCCAGTCAATCACTTGATTTGGGTTATGCTTCATGGGCTCTCGTTACTTTTATGGAACCATAAGGTTCTGTGGGACATTGGAGACAGTATCGGTAAGTGCCGTTTCGTAAATCCAAAATGTAGCGAGGAATTTGATAAGAGAACCGCCTGGATTCTAGTGGAAGCACCTTTCTCTAGCGATTTACCTGCCTCCATCGACCTGCGGTGAAATGAAGAGGTGTATAGGCAGGAGATTGATTTCTGGAAAATCCCTTTCCGATGTCATTCATGCCATGGAACGGGGCATCTATGGAGACAATGTGCCCATAGGAAGAGATCTAAGAAGCAAGACAAGGAATTTCTGGACAGCCTGAAGACTGTGGAGAAAAATCTGCCACAAAACTAGTTACTTGCGCACGCTAAGAAGGTTATGGGTAAGAACATCAGTTCCTCTGATCGTTCTAGGACTGGTGCTGTGTCGAATGTGGAAAATTATATTGACGTTTTTTCTCCTTTGGGTCGGGATGATAGAGATAAGGTTTTGGGGGGGATTGTGCTGGGGGGGATAGCTCGGTTTTAATCACTCCGCCTCCGCCATCTTGGGAGAGGGTGGGCGAGAATATTCCCAAGCCAGCTTCAACCGTTTCCCCCTCTCGGGCCTTGCCGCCTTTTCCGTCTATGTTAGGAATTGGTGGTGGGTCACCACTTGAAAACTCTGTTATTTTGGCCAATATTCCTGGTCCATCTCTATCGCCTCTCGCACGTTCTTATGAGTCTGTACAACCTGATGAATTTCTCTCTTCCCACAATTCGGTAGGGAGTGATGTAGAATTCCTTATGATTAATCAGGAAGCAATTATCGATCCTTTACTGGTGGATACGGGCCCATCGTCTCCCTCTATTTTGATTAGGCCTTCTTCCAGATCGAATGTTACAGTCCGGAGGGGGAGTACCAGGCAAAGGAGAAAAAAAAAAGTGGCATTTATTGCAGGACTTGTCGACTCCCCACTGGAGGGCTCGTTCCGTGACGTTCCTGTTTCCCTAGCATTAGGCCAGGTCCTTAGAGCACTGACCCATGATACAAGGGTTCCTCCATGAAAGTAATCTCTATCAATCTTTGAGGTTTGGGGGGACAGGAGAAGTTTTTGTCTTTGAGGGATTTTATTTTATGTTATAAACCTTCTTTAGTTTTGATTCAAGAAACAATGCAGTCTATGGAATGCTCAATTGTTTTTTCCGGAAAATGTTTCCAGAATGGCACATTTCAGCCAAGCATGCTTCGGGTCAATCTGGGGGGCTCGCGGTGATGTGGGATCTGTGCTGGTATTCTCTAAAAGAATTCAGGTTTTCTGGAGGTATCCTGCTCACTGGTTTTTGCTGGGGTTTTAGTAGGCGCATTCATATTATAAATTTATACGCGCCTTATTCAAACAAACTTCAGTTCTGGGAGAGGCTGGATAGATGTGGTTTCCTCGACCTTAGGAATACTATTCTGGCAGGGGAATTTAATGTAGCTCTCAAGGCGGACGATATCTGGGGGGTCAAAGGAAGACCAGACCCAAACACGAAAGAGATCGGTGACATTCTTATTCAGGCGAATATGATGGACATCAAGCTGGAGAAGAACTCACCCACCTGGTTTAATGGCAGGAAGGGTTACGAATTTATTAGTAAGAGATTAGACAGATTTGCTATCAGCAATGGACTCAAGTCTCAGATGAGGGTGATATTGGCAAATGCAGAATACCTGGTGATTTTTGACCATAGGCCGATTTCGATGGAATGGGATTTTGAGAACAAGCCGAGTGGTTATGCCTTTAAATTTAACAGATTATGGTTGGAAGATGAGGGATTTAATAGGCTCATCAGAGATTATTTGAAAAATTATCAGCGAGAGGTGGAGGTGACAGCAGTGGAACATCTTAAAACTACTCTAAGGGGTTTGAAGCAAGTGGTTTGGCAGTGGGATAAGGTTAAGAAACAGGAAACTAACGCCAGAATCAAGTTTATTCAGAAAGAAAAATCCAGAATTTAAAGGGAAGTGGCTGAAGGGAGGTCAGCTGATGATTTTTGGGGCTACTTAAAAGGTCTTGAAGATGAATTAAGCTCCTAATTGTATAGGAGAGAGATGACTTGGAGGCTGAAAAGCCGGGCCACATGGCTGGAGGCCGGTGATAAAAACACAAAGTATTTCCATAAATTCGCATCTGGGAGGAGGAGTGAAAACACCATGTGGATGATTGAAGTTGAGGAAAGTGTGTTTTGCACCACTGATTATATTAAAAAGGTGGCAGTTGGTTTTTTTGGCAATCTTTACAAAAAAGGGACATGATGGTCACCGATGAGCAACTGAAAATGCTGCAACATTTTCTGGTTATGTTCGAAGAGGAAGATCTGGTATATTTTAAGAGGAAGGTTACTCCAGAGGAGGTCACTGCTGTTCTGAAATATTTGGGAGTCAATAAAAGTCTGGGTCCTGATGGGTGGACGCCAGACTTTTTCATTCATTTTCTAGAGGAATTTATCAGAGATCTGACTAATATGGTGGAAGAGGCTAGGGTAAAGGGGAGGATTAAGGGCGCCACTAACTCTACTTTTATCGTCTTAATCCCTAAGAAAAAGGGAGCGCGGTCCTTTAACGATTATAGGCCTATCTCTCTATGCAATACTCTCTATAAAATCATTTCAAAGGTTCTTGCTGAAAGACTGAAGGGGGTTCTATCCAAGTTCATTTCACCCGAAAAATCGGGTTTTCTGAAGCAGAGAAGTATTCACGATGCTGTTGCGTCCATAGGAGATATCATTCATTCCATCCAGTCGAGGAAGCTGGAGGCCGTGGTGCTTAAGATTGACCTCAATAAGGCATACAACATAACGGATTAGGTCTTTATGAGATTAGTTTTATATAAAATTGGACTGGATAAGGAAGCTGTTGACTGGGTGATGGGGTGTATTTCTCACACTTCTATGGCAGTGATCATTAATGGGTCGGCTTTCGATTTCTTCTATCCTGGTAGGGGGCTCCGTCAGGGATGTGCCCTTTCGCCACTTCTTTTCATATTAATGATGGACACTATGAGCTTGCATCTGAAACAAGCGGTAGACGAAGGAAGTTTTAAAGGGATTGATATTGGAACAAATGTGCAGGCTTCACATAGCCTCTTTGTGGACGACGTTCTGATTTTTGGATTGGCACAGTTGAAAAGCTGGATGAGTTTTCACGATATATTTAATATGTTCTGTGAGGCTATTGGTATGATGCTTAGTGAAGGCAAATCATGTCTATATTTTGTGACAGGGGAGGATGAGTTCTAGGAAAAAATTTGCTCAATGTTCAAATGTGGTTGGCTTCCCTTATCAGGTGGTCTGACATACCTTGGCTTCGGGATGAAATCCATGAATTACATAGCAGCGGACAGGATGTGGATTGCGGAGAAGTACAGGAAGAAGATTAAAATATGGTCTGTTAAATGGCTTTCTCAGGGGGGGAAGATTGAGATTAGCACAGGTAGTTTTACAACAACTAACAATATTTTGGGCCCATCTGTATATAATCCCCAATAAGGTTCTAAAAGAAATTAAGAAGATCATGTCTAGATTTATTTGGGGAGGTGAGGCTGATAAGAGTCGAATACACTTAGCAGGATGGGATTCCATAGCATGTCCAAAGGACAAAGGGGGTTGGGGTATTCTGGATTTGGAGGCTTTCAGAAGATCATTGTTGACAAAATCACTGCGGAGATGTCTAAATTATAAGGGCAAATGGCAAGAAATCATTAAAAGTAAATATCTGGGACAAAGAGATATGGAGGGTATATACATCATGGGATGGCCTGAGCATAACAAACAATCCAATATTTGGAAAGGTTTTGGGATTATCTGGCATGAACTTCAACAAAACTTGAACTGGTGCTTTGGAGGGGGTCAAAAAATTCTCATAGGTTGTAATCACATGCTGGGTTTCGGAGAAAAACAGGTATATAATAAAGATATGGTTTCCGCTCTAAATCTAAGAGGCATCTTTTATATGAACCAGCTCATCAATGGGTGGGATAATGACATCCCAAGCTGGGTGACATTCAAGGAAACTGGACTAAATGTGATATGGGTACAGGAGTGGAGTGAGCTTATGTCTGATTTTAGGTAGTTAGGCATGTGCAGAAACATCCGGGGAGACATGCTTATATGGAGCGACAAAACTACTGAGGGAGGGCCGAAGGTACAAGAAATATATTTGATGTATATCACTACTAAATTAGCAAATGGAGCTAACTGTTGGTTCAAGTCTGTGTGGCAGGTAAAATGTCAAATTAAAATGATCATATTATTTTGGTTAGTATGGAGGGACAAAAACCTTACCTGGAAGAATTTACAAAGGAAGGGCTGGCAGGGCCCTGGTTTATGTTGTTTATGCAGAGAAGATTCAGAAGATAACTCACATCTGTTTTATTTGTGTTTCTTTGCAAGAAAAACTTTTGAACTGCTTTGTGAATTCTGGAAATTTGTTAATCCAGAATACTTGAATCCTAAGGAATGTTTTAGATGGTGGCATAATAAAGGTAAAAGTTTCAGGGCTATCCCCATCTTATTCCACTGGTTTATTTGGATCAACAGAAATACGAAAATATTTGAAGGGAAACCATGTTCCCCAGCAAGGACGACACAACAGATTTATACTCACTGGGTGAAGATTAAACAGGAACAGAAACAGCCTCTGGATCTCTCCAGGAGACTGAGACCACATGAATTCCATTTTCCTGTAGGATACTTTGATGGGGCTGCACAAAATTCTATCTGCGGTTGTGGAATATGGCTTATGATCACTCCCACATGCCATTACAAATTCCATTAGAATGGAGGCTTTGGTTTGAACATGAGGGCGGAATGCATGGCACTTTGGGGACTACTTTGGGTGGCTACACATCTTTATGTGGACAGTTTATGGGTGCTTGGGGATTCAAAAACTCTTATTGATCACATGAATCTGAACTCTAATCTAAATCCTGGGCTGGTCACACATTGGATAGAAAGAATACATGTTCTTAAGAAAAATTTCTCCTCCATCTCCTTTAGACATGTATATAGGGAGAAAAATGTGGAAGTCGACTGCTTATCCAAAGGGGGTTTGGAAGGACTTTTTGGTTATATGAGCTATGAACTCATAAATGCTAATGGAACGGGTGCTACAAGTATGATTCACCTAGTATAAGGAGTTAGATATCTTGGATTTTTTGGAGATGGTTAGCTTTTCCAAGGGATGGATTTGGACATTAAGAACTATAAAGTTTTCTTAAAACCACACTACAAGGATGCTCCTGAACACATCTTCCCCTTCAGACATTTACTTGACAGGTATTCTCCTTTAATGGAGCTGATCATGAAATATTTTACCTGTGAAGGGAGGTTCTCAATATTATACCAGTACCACATAAGGCTATTGATGCATTTCACTACCACCAAGCCACTGAACTTGCTTCATTATCTATTCAGAAGTCTAGTCAAAATGACTGAAAAAGTACAAAATAAAGGCAAGGATCACCAAGCTAGTTTGTTTCACCATGGTTTGGTCAAGGTTATAGTCTTACATCAACTCTTACAAGTCAATATGTCCAGGGAAACATTCATGAAATCAATTTCTTCTATGCCCACTACTAGTCCACCAGTCATTTTAAAGCATACCATCAACATCGTCAAAGCACCAGGAGATTGGCTCTTCTAGTAGACCATCAGAGGTTCCAAAGACACCAAGGGCTGAAGTTACTCAAATTTATGAGAAGGGTAAAAGGTTGGTATTTTCTCCTAATATCACTAAAGGTGTACTTTCACCTGAACGTACAATTGAACAAGTATTAGGAGAAACTATGGAGTAGCCACCTATGCATGAGAGTAAGTCACCCTTGCAACAACATGAGGAGGATCAAGAACCTTTGGAGGTTGACATGGAAGGTCGGGTGGAAAACAAGTCAGCTGAAGAGATAATCAGGGAAAAATAAGCATAGATATGAGCTCAAGGACAATCTCTTGAGGGCAAATTTCATGATAAAATTTCTACAACAAGAAAACATGCAACTAAAGGTGAAACAACTGCTCCTAAGAAAACCTAAGGAAAAACTTGAGGCAAAGAAAGGTAAGGGAAAAGGAGTGATAGATGTTGATCAGTTTGAAGCCAAAGAGGCTTAGATAAAGCCAAGGATGCTAAAAACAAGAGGATTAACCAGGCAAAAAGAACAAGAAACATAGTTATCTCCTCCCTTAGGTCAAAGAATTTTGATGATTTGATTGCTGTTGAGATTGAGAAAGACAAAGAGTTTTGGATTGAAAGGGTAAATGAGAATCTATAGAAACTCTTGAAGAAGTAAAAATGAAACAACAACCTCCAGAGGCACATGGCGAAACATTACTTCACCAGGAACCAAATTGCCAAAATCAGGGTTAAGAATTTGAAGAAAAAGCTTAAAGAAACCCTAATCAAGCTAAAGAAGAAGGAAAAATTGGATTTGTTGGCCGAGGCATCTCTAGCTATCTAAATAACCATTCAAGGATGCTATGGATCAAATTTCAACATGTTTTCACCATTTTCGGTATTTTTTTGGATTTTTGGGAAATTTTGGGAATTTCACTTTTACAGAAGCGTAGCGTGGCTACGCTACGCTTTTTATTGGAGGCTCCAAAGGAGGTAAACATTGCATGGATGGATGAATTTTGATGTTTACATCCCATATATTCCTTTGGTTTTTCACGACAGTTCCTAATTTTGGAGGAAAACAAAAAAAAAAACACCCCAAATTTCATGTTTCTGCAATTGTTTTTCAACCCACGCTACGATTCTGGAGTAGCCTTGTGGAAATGAAGTTTTGAGTGTCTTAGAGGTGGTATTTTTCAAGTTTCAAGGTTCAATTGGCTAGAAGACATCTAGGGATACCTTATCCAACATTCAAATAAACAAAAAGATGCATAAAGGCTACCTCAAAAGCCCCTCCAAGTGCATGCTACGCTTTTATCAAAGCAGACTACGTTTATGTCAGGCACACTATGCTTCTGTGTAGAAGGATTTCTGGACAGGTTTCTGTCAAAAAAGGTCAAAGATTTGAGGTAAAAACTATATCATGAGCTATTTCATGGTTAATGACGTCTTTTTATGCTCCTCATTGTGGATGGATCTTGTAATTAATCAAGGAGACAAAGACTCCTACTTGTTAGCTAAATAAGGGGAGATTGTTTCTAACTTTCCGAAAAACTAGGCAATGACTCATTAGGTGCATTAATTAGTTGTTTTGGATCAGGTTTCGACCCATTGAGGTGGAATCTTGTCTAGTTTTCTATATGTACTCAAACTCAAATAATTTTAGAGGTTGGATTGTTGATATTGGAGTGTGGAGCTTATGTACATCTTTTTACAGTGAAATCAAAGACATGTTGCAGCTATAATTTCGGGACTCCAGTGGTATGATTATTAGCATTGTTTTTTTTCTCAGAGTTACAATCACATTGAATGTTTATGTTCTCTTTAAATCACATGTATGCTTCATATGATGATCTTATGAGCCTTTAAGAAAAATTCTTACTTTTGTGCTTTGTTTAATGATATTTTCATAAATTTGTTCTACTTCCTCTGATGAATGAACTCATATGTTATATGCTCATTCCGATTCTTCCTTTTTCAAACCCTATACCAAAATGAAAATACAAATATGTTTCTAAGTATACCTACATGGCCTCATTTTCATCTCTGCAGCTGTTCATTTGAAATATGATTTTGAAACCTAGGCATAGTTCCAAGACTGACACTTCCTATCCAACAAAATTCAAAACAAAACCCTAATCAAAATTACTGAGCTTATATCTAGCCTGAGATATTTTCCCTTCCAGTCACCTCATGGACTATGAAATTAACATCGAGAGAGCCCTCTCTAGTTTGGTAGGGCTAGCTACCAAATCTAAAGATTGGTTTGAGGTTACCTCCTTTAGTCTCCTTTCTTAGCCTTGGGAAACATAGGGAGTGATAACATGACCTACATCGACATCATGCTAATTTTATAAATACGCTGGTGCATGTGTGGTTTTTCAAAGTATACAAAGTGTTTAAGGTTTCAATTTTTTGGTTCATATGTTCGATTATGAAAATAATTCTAACAAAAAAAAAAATTCATATATTCATTTCACTCAATGCTTGTTGGCATACTCACGCCTTATGGTCTTACATAAAAATCAAAGCATAAATTGCTATATATGTTATGGTGATACACAATTCATTTCGGCCTAGTCAATGTGATGGACACATTTGGTTTAATATTGAACAATATATATGGTTGAGACTAGGATGGCACTATCACGTACCATGGGCATTTTATTTAACCACATGAGGTTTGGTTTTAAAATTAAATGACTTTGTCGTAACTTCGAAGATCATATGTGTGTTCCATTTGCTCTACGTGATGGAATAAATGAAATTGGGGGTCACAACATACCAAGGTATCCATGGTATATAGTATGTGGCAAAGTTTATGTGTATGAATGGTTTAATATGTCGTATATGGTTCTTTAACCAAGATTTGGGTATTAAATGAGGATGTGGTTTTTCGTAAGATTGGCATGATGTTGTAGATTTCGATGATTATGCATGTTATTAATATGCAATGTAAATTGGGTGTGACAACGAGTGAATCGATTGATTTGCACGTGGCATCTCCAATGGGATTGGTTCATTTCGCTTTGTCACTTGCCACCCAAGAACTTAGGAAATATCACCATGTCATTATTCATGCTCCATGTTGTGAATGCAATGCTCATTACCAAAGCTATTATTTAATACCAAATCGAGTTTCCTTCGCTAAAAAATGCAACATATCCTTTGTTTCAATTCCTTTTAGGTCATTATGTTGACTCATCCACCTCATTTTTTTTTAATTTTTTATCTCACGTTGACCCGACATTATTTCATTAGTATCTGATGAATGAATGAATGATATATTAACATCCACGAGACTATAAATAGTCTATGGGACTACCAGCTTCCTTGTTTTTTGTCTTCTGTAATTCAATCCTTTTCTTACTCAAATTGATGATCAGCGGACCCAACCTTCTAACAGTTCCCTCATTGAAAAGACAATGCCACAGAGTTGATGCTAACATACTGTGATAGATGTCTCTGATGTCTCTGAAAGCATCACATTCCAAAATGAAATGCTTTTATGATTCCACTGCCCCATAAGTGAAAAAATTACATACCCTTTCTTCCTAAGCTTCTTTAGGTTTCTTCCACCGTCCCGTTTCACACTGAAGTTGATGTGAGTTAGTTCTTAATTGAGCAATAAGAACCTTTGCTCTCTGTTATCACTCTCCCCAACTTCCTATGCTGAAATTAGGAGTGAAGAAAGGTAACCAAAAACCAAATTTTAGCTAGGCAACTACCCCTACCTAACCAGAGAGGGCTCTCTCTGTGTCACTTTTTAAATATTCAATTTTGGGTTGAGTAGCAGATTTTAGGCTAGATACAAATTAATTTGTTTAATGAATTATTTGCTAGATAAAAATTATAATCAGTGAAGCTAAAACTGATTTCAGAGGCTGGATTGTAGAAAAATGAGCAAGGAAAGATAAGCAGACTAATTGAGCACATTTAATTTGTCATTGGTGTATAGTGGTAGAAAAGAGAGGGGTATGAATGAGCATTTTAATGAATTCATTCATTAGAAGAAAAGACACATTGTAAAAATCTTAATAAAAAGAACACTTGACTGATTTCTGCTTATAAACTGAATAAGATTTTACACATAAAATGGAATGAAAATGAAATAACAGAAAAAAGGCATAGTGTTCAATACAAATACCACATGAATCTCACACAATTATTGCAACTCCCTTTATTTTCATTAATAGTAGGTCCACAGTAATACACAGATTTCAAAAACTCGATTATCCAACATTAATACTTCATACAATGAAGAATTTATAGAAAAATAAATCACAACAGTTACATTAAAGGCTATACAAACTGACAACACTTTATTTGCTAACTAATTCTAACTGCATCATGGAAATAAATTACATCTGCTATGTTGGCGCTGGCTGTAACTGAAAACTGTTGTTGAAGAAGATAATGATGGGCTGCGCTCGCTGTCAGTTGATTGCTGATTGGAAAAAATTGACTTTTCTGCTTTTTCTAATTACTTTAGAAACTCACATAACTTTTCCTAGTGCTCTTCATCAAGGATAACTAATTTAATTACCCTGCGGTAAATTTAATCTGCTTCAGTGTATTTGGAAAAGTTGGGCTTCACCATAAATACATGTTTGATTTCATACTGAATGTAAATATCATTGCTTAATGCTCCCAATAATGCCTTTCCTGTTAATGTGCCCTTTATATTTGAAAATTAGCAGTATCCCTGGAAATCTCCTATTTTTCCATAGTCATCTCTAGTCATCAATTCATCATTAATTACAAAAAGAGAAGGAAATCCTTTTTGTGTTAGAGAATCCATCCTATTGAAAAATCTCTAAACTTTAACCTCCAGACTGTGACATTTTTCTTCAAGTTGAAGAATCAAATTCTTCTTTGTCAACACTTTCTTCACTTCCAGGATGGTTTCTGTTATGTCGTCAATGACCAATTCATACCTATTTTTTTTAATTCAAAAATCTAATAATATTATTTGTTGTGGTAGGATTGTCTCCCAGTTGTGTTTTAATGGTTGTAATGGCCTCATTTGCCTTCTGTATCAACTCCTTTTGCTAAAAAATGATCTGTATTCTTGGCCAAATTTCACTGATAGACTCTGTGATGTATGCCAAAATTATCTCTTTCACATGGCCCAAAGTGTTACTAATGGCATATTCCTTTTGCTCTTTTTGTAGCCTTTCAATAAACTTTTTAGTCCTCTATGCTTCAAATGCATGGGAAATATCAACATCAGATTTCTGTAATTGTAATAATTTTACCTGATCCTACGACTTTTTTATCTTCTCTTATTGAATGGACATGTTCGGAATTGCTTTCTTAAGCTGCTCAGCTCCATCTGTAGTGCTTGCTGTAGAAGTTTGAGCTATAGGAATGGATGCTAGTGGCACTGCTTCCAAAGGAACCTTTGATGTCTTCACTACTGCTTCCTTTTCCTTTATCATCTTTTCTAACTCTGATTCCAATTATTTTAATTGAGCATTCTGCTCAATTATCAACTTCATCATTTCTGTTTTTTGAGTTTCATTTTCTTCAATATCCTTCGCCAAAGGGTCTTCTGCAGCTGGGATTTTCAATTGCTTCCTCAATGCTGTTATGTCATCGCTTTTCTTCTTGATGATTTCTTCAATTGCATTCACATTGGATGGATCATATCCAATTTTTACCACCAAATCTTCTAGAATTTTTATTCTTGTGTCCTTTTAAAATGAAGACACCTTCTCCAATTTCAAATATGACTGTACATTTGCCAATGAAACCTGCAATTTTGATAGACTTAAAGCAGTATTAGTGAGAGTTAATGAAATCATGTCACCAATTTTCTTATGTAGCTCCATTTGATTTATTGGATGAATCTCTTTTGTATCAAACTCAAATGTAGCCCTCTTATAATCTGATTCTGATTTTGGCTGTGGGATTTGTGCTTGAAGAAATGCAAAATGCATTTTTCCCTTCTTAGAATCAAACGCTGAAAAAAAACTACTTTGTGAGTTGGGAGTTTGTTTCCAAAACTGGTTATATGTACTTGTCTTCAACATTTAATTCTTCAGCTTTATCTCTTTGAAAGTATCAAAGACAATATTCTCCTTTTCCCCTGTAGCAGTTGTGCTAGTCTGAATGGATTTTTGCTGATCTTGTGAAGTTGATGTTTGCTGATCATTATAAACAATAGAAGTAGTAGAAGTGCCTTTATCACCTGTTTGTGTAGAAGGAGGTGTCTCTTCAATAATGATGATCACTTCTTTCTCTAACTCCTTGTTGGGATTAACCTTACCATTTAACTTTGTTTTCTTCCTGTAGTGAATTTTGAACTCTTTACTAGATGAATGAGTCATTGGAGATGACTGACCTTCTCTAGCTCTCTTTCCTGCTCTTTCTTGTGTAATAAAAGTTTGCAATGCTGATGTAGACAATGTTTTCTCTCCCTCCTCCTGTAGTGTACCTTCTGTCCATTCAATCTGATTCATGTACTTTTCAATCTTTGGTCTAGGTGTATGAAAATATGGTGTAGATTTATTTTCTACCCTCAGTTTGGAAATGACACCAACTGGATCATAAGACCATGTAAAACTTGGGCTAAACTGCATTTATTTCAACAACTTATCTGCTTCCTTCCCTGTTGTCCTGCTATTAAAGATAAAAGGACCTATCTGTGTTTTAATTTGAAGCTGTGATTTCTTTTTAGCAGAGACAAAATGCACTTCATCTGCATTAATCATTTGTCTAATATATTCCAATGAAAAAGTCCTCATGGGGAGGAACTTGGGAAACTTATAAGGGGGAAGTTCACATCCATAAAATCTGAGTTAGGTATAATTTGGGTAAAGATACCAATCCCTTGTTCTAGCTTGAGTTGACAGCTGCAATACCTTTCTAATCTCTTCAATAATTATTGGCTCTGGAGTGCTATTTAGCAATGTGAGTGCTAGCTAAAGAAACAATTCCACAACTATTTATAAGAATATTCTTTTTGTTCCTTCATGAAAAATGAAGTCCAGAAAATGATTGACTGTTGGTTGCCTTCTTCATCTAGTTTCTATAGGGAAAAATTAAATTTGTCTCCTTGAGAGTACAAGAACAAGTAAACTAACACAAAGGCATAACTAAAAACCTCTTTAGTTGTGAATTTCACAAACTGATCATGGATAAAATCTATAATAAACTGACTGAAATTGAAAAGGATGGAGGGTTTGGAATCAATGGAAAATACGGACAAAAACCCTATGATGGCTTCATCTACCCATTGGTCTGAATAATAACCAAGAAGGCAAGAAATAACTGTGATAATTTGTTTGGACCTTTCAGGGAAAATGGATGCTGGAAATGGAGGGTTTTTCTTAGGTAATGGATAATTTTCAGTCATGAATAGCTCAAGAGTTTGAGCTCTCTTTGAAAAATCTAATTTCTGGTATATTTCTATCAAGGTTTCTTGGGAAAATGGGGTAACATTCTCTGTGGTTGGTGCTTGCATCATTTGTTCAATTGTTTGGGCAATAATAGTCACTAGAATCTTTCCCGTGGGAGTGATAATAGCTCTCTGGTTTGGCATATACCAAGCTTGACATCTCCTAACAAATTATGGGGCACTATGGGTATGAGGAAAGATGAAATGTGGGAGATTAGAATCCCATGGTCCTATGTCATCTGATTTATCCAAGTATTTGTCTGCTAACCAACAATATAACTCAAAAATCTCAATGTTAGACAAGGTTTCATGTATTTTTTTATCTTTGTCTGCTAAGGGAATGTGATGAAAATCAATTGGAGGATGTAATAGTAGACTTACTGGTTGCTCAGGTCCTTTGTTTTTCAGAGGCATGGTTGGCTCTAGTTGTAATGGTGGAAGACAGGAATTCTATGATACAAAACAGAGGCCGAGACTGAGGACAAGCTCTGCAACTAGAAGAAAATCAGTAGCTGCAAGAGAAATCTTCAAACACTGATGAATTTTATCTCTGAAGTTCTGGAGGTAGCTGTAAATTTGAAAACTTGTCTAGAGAAGATTGAAAAGGCAAAGTAAAAGTTTAAACATTTGTGCAATGGTGAATTTATGGACAGTTTGTTTATTTCCCATTTGAAAAGGGGCGTAGTTACGTTGCATAACAGTTAGCCATTGAATTAATTGGCTAACGGTTAGGAAAACATGAGAATTAAGTTGATTGTATTTTTTAGAGTCCACGTTGGCATGACGTGATAGATGAGAGAAATGGTGGTTTTGATCAGTGGGTAAGCATGATTTTAGAGGGGTGTTAGAGTGGTAAGTGGTTTCATGAGGGGGGGGGGGGGGGGGGGTGCGAAATCACACGACTCTGACACGTAGCAGTGGGGTCAATGTTCAATACCACTATTTTTGGAACCCCCCACCCCCCCTGACATTAAGTCTCAGACGATGAGGGGGGGCGAAGTCTAATACGAGTTGTCAGATTAGATTGTGATGCAATGGATGATCAACGAAGTGGGGGAGATTTAACGTATGAAAAATTTTAGTGATTAGTGGGGTAGGGGTATGATAAAGGTGATATGACGTGAAAGACTGATGAATGAAGGGATGTAATGTGTCACAATTGTAATGGAGAATATGGTAGTGGAGTATGACGATGGAATAGTACAACTCATAGGATTTAAAACCTATGGTTTCAAAGGTTTATTTTCAACAAATATCTTTTTTTTCAGCAAAGGTTTTCATTTCTTTTCGAAATATAGCAACAGATCATAGAAATTATGTGACACAGAGTTTATTTAGGACTATAAAAATTGACTTACCCCTTCAACTAAACCTTAATGGATGAGATAGAAATTTAACTTCCCTTTTTAATAATAGAAAATTGAAGACTTTTCATGGCAGTTTTGACCCTAACTTGACCTATATGTGATGGAAAGACACAACTTTAGACCTTTGAATGGAGATGAAATAATATGAAGGAGAAGCATATCATGATAGGACTCATTCAGTGACCAAAATTATTGTTGAAGATTAACTGAAAAAGCAAAAAAAATTGACTAAAAACCTAATGAAAAAATCTCAAAAGAGCTATCTTTGATCACTGAAGAACTGACTCTAATATTGGCTTCAGCTGGGGATGGCAGCTCCTTCAGGAGGTGTCAATAACACCGTAGATCAGGTAGCCTTATCCATTGGGCTATGGAGTCAACTGGACTTTGAAAAACTGAAACAAACTAAAGTTTTTTTACTAAAACTACTGAATTGACTCTAACTTGACAAAAGACTAAAACTTGAGTTTTTTTTTTTTTAAAGAACATGGGTTGTTTGCAGAAGTCTCATGGCCTTCTCCTCAGGCTTCAAACTTTTGCAACCATTCCTTTATTTGTTGAGCATCAAATATAAACTGGTATTTACAATGATAATGAATTTCTCTGTCAACATTTCAAGAAACATAGTGCTTTAGAAACCTACCATTGACAGGTCCTCCCAACACTTCCTATCCTTCAAGATATTCTAGAAAAAATGCTTTGTTTCCTTTGAATGCTAAAATATTGCAAGGTACTTTCCAAATATTGTCGAATTTCCCATGCTTTCCCTTTTATTCCTTTCTTGCATCCCATTTTAGAACAATATCTCCAATTTTGAAATCATCAACCTTTTTTTCTTCTGTCAATGATTTTTTTAATTCTGTCATGTAACTTTGAAGTATTGTTGAAAACTTCATCTCTTGATTGTTTTAAGTGTATCATTTGGTTGATACTTCTCTGAATGTCATTAGGCTCACTGTCAACCTCCTGCAAAATATTCATTACTGGAACAAGCAAAGAAGAAGGGGAAACAATGCCAATTCCATAAACTAACTGAAATGGAGACATATTAATTGATCTTTTTGTGCTCACTCTATCAGCCCACATGGCATTTGTAAGCATCTTGTGCCAATTCCTTTTATTTTCTTGCAACATATTCTTGATAATATTCACCAAAGACTTATTAGATGATTCTGCAAGTCCATTTCCCTGAGGATAATATGCAGTAGAAGGACCAAGTCTAATGTGCTATTTATCACAAAAATCAATCATATTCTTGGATTTGAAAGCAATTGCATTATTAGTGATAATCTTGTATGGACAACCAAATCTTGACAAAATATTATATTCAAGAAACTGAATGATAACTAAATTAGTTGCTTGCCTAGTAGGAATAGCCTCAATCCATTTGGTAAAATAATCTTTAGTAGTGAGAATCAATTTGTGCTGAGCTGCAGGTGGAGGATGAATTTCACCGATAAAATCAAGTCCCCATTGCTGGAATGGTGCTTGGGCTTCAATTGGTTTAAGAGGCAAAGGTAAAAGTTTCCTTTTTCCTTGAAATATCTGACACTCATGACATCTATTAACTGTTTTATACACATTAGAAAACAAGGTGGGCCAGTAGAAACCTTCTCTCAAGATCTTATTTGTTATGGTTTTCCAATAAAGATGGCCTCCATAGTCACCCTTATGAAAATATGTCTTAACTTTCTCAACTTCACCTTCAACTAAACAATTCAGCAATATCCCACGAGGATCTTTCCAATATAAGACACCATTCAAAATGCAGTATTTCAATGGTTTTAATTTAAGTGATCTTTATTTACTGCTTGGCATGCCAGGAGGAGGATTCAAATGTTACAAAATATACACAATATCAACATACCAAGGAGATAAAGAAAATATCTTAGCTATCTCAGATAGTGTTTCGATAGTTTTTTCATCAGACATTGCAGCAATGAAGTTGATATGAAAGGCACGAAGATTAGAATCTGCCATCAACTTTGCTAGGCCTTGTCATTCAATCAATTTTGTGGGCTTAGTTTCCAAATCATAATCTAGCAAGGCTACAATCCATTTTCCTCTGCGACCTTCTGGACCATTTTGTGTAAGTACTTCTTTAACATCAACATTTGGCACATAAGCAATGACATGAGAATGTAAAATGTACACTCTGAAATATTTCAGTGCTTTGACTAAAGCTAAAGCCCGTTTCTCAATGATATTGTACGCTAAAGCAACATCTCGTATTGTTATTCTAAAGAAAGAAATAGGCTATTATGTATTTTGATTTTTCTTCTACATTAAAACAACTGCAAGTGTATGCTCTGAAGCAAATGAGAAAATAATAAAATCAAGTGTATAGTATGGTCTAATGAGAATAGAATCATGAGATAGAGCTAACTTGAGTTGATTAAATGACTTCTTTGCTTCCTCAGACCATTTTACTTCAATATATTTCTTCACAATGTCAGTAATCTGCCTCAAATGTTCAACAAGATTGGGGACAAATCTTCTCAGAAAATTAATTTTACGATTGAAAGATTGAATCTCTTTTTTTCTCTTGGGATAATATAAATTTTGAATTGCTTCAATCCTTGAAGGATCTACTCTTATGCCATCTTTAGATATAATATGCCCCAAAAATTTACCTTCTTCCATAACAGAGAGACTCTTCTTTGGATTTAATGAAATTCCAAGCTTTTTGCACTTTTCAAAGTTTGTCTTTAAATGTTGCAAATGTTGTTCATCCGTCTTTGAGAAAACAATGATATCATCAAGGTAAATAACTAAAAACATATTCTTTTCATTGGAAAAAGCAATGCACATTGCTCTTTGGAAAGTCGCTCCTGCATTTTTCAAACCAAAAGCCATTTTGGCATACATGAAAGTACCCCAAGGTGTGGTGAAAGCTGTCTTTTCTTGATCATATAGGTGAACAAGAACTTGATTGTATCCTGAGTATCCATCTAACAAAGAAATTCTAGATGATACAACTACCCTTTGCAGAATGTGATCCATTTTTGGTAGTGGATAATTGTCTTTTAAAGATACTTTGTTCAGATTTCTAAAATCAATGCACAATCTTATTTCTCCTGACTTCTTTCTCACAGGTACTAGATTTTATTTATAGTCAGAAAAATGAATAGGAACTATTATTCCAATAGTGAATAATATGTTTACTTCCTTCTAAATAAAAGGCAGCAATTAGGACTTATCCTTCTAAGCTTCTAGTGAAATGGTTTTTGATCTGGCTTCAAAGGAATATTGTGCTTGTTATCTCCCCGTAATTTCAGCAGATTGGTGAGACTGAAGTTGCGGAGAGGACATTGGAACCACTTTGGGATTCTAGGATCTAGCCCTCCTAAATCCAGAGAGGTATCTCTCTATAAGTGCAAAGATTGATTTATCTTTAAGGTTTTTATGTGTGATATTAGGCTAGTTATTAAGAGCAAGGGTTTTTGTTTGGTTTTGGATGGTTGCGCATGATTTTTAGTTGAGTGGAAAGTCCTAAAATGAAAGAGTTTCAAAGGGGTGAAGGTATAAGAAAACAGAACAAGATTTGGCTGATAGGATAGATATGACGCTGGTTTTTAGTCCATTGGGCTATGGAGTCATAAAAGGGTTTAATTGTGCAACAATTTCAAGAGTGGTCCATGGGGAAAGTCATCTATATCACAAGATATCTTTGATAAAATGATGGAATGGAACAATTAAAGTGTTGGAGGGGTGGAAAAAGACAATAATTTCAACTAGGATTTATCAATCTTTCCAAACAAGAAAAGCCTTTTAAGTAACTGTTTAAAACCAACGAAAGGACAGGGCTAACCATAGACTTCTTTGGACAAGCTTGTATTAAAGCTAACTCATCAGACAAACAATCCAGTAATCCACATAATTACTTTTAGAAGGGATGAAAATAAATAAGAAAACAAAGTGCAGCCTAAGATCAGATAAGATACTTTTAAATCTAAACTGCTTTCATCATACTCTTAGGGAAACTTTCAGAACTACCTTTGGAGAAAGAACTATAAGACAGGGCAAACCATAAACTTTCCTAGACTAACTCTACTGAGTACATAATGAAAATAACATTCAAGAACTTCCTTTCAAGCTTCACACATCAAGACAGGGACAAACCAACATTCCTTGATAATGTTTACACTTAACTTAAGTTATTCTTAAACACACAATTTGGAGGAAAACATTGAGATAAATCTTATAAGTCAGAGAAGGGTACTGTAAACAGTAGATCCTAACTCTATGCTTGCGGTTCTTTATCAGAGAATAAGTGAACAAAATGGCATACATGAAAAGAAAACAATAACACAGAAAGAAGCACTTCACTAGTGATATAGACCAGGATCCCAAGAATCAGCTTGTATATTGATGTCAATACAGTTACATTCTTCAAGTCCAATGTTTCAATTCAGCAATCATCTTCTCTTCTCAGCCTAACTTATTTGATTACAAACAAAGCTTCAAGAGCCTCTGAACACTATTTACATGTAGAAAGTTTCGAGCACAAGTATTACATCAAAGTTCTGCAACCAACCCTTTACAATGAGCTCCTCAAGAAGATTTTATAGGAAAATGAGGAGGTGGAAATATTTCTAGGGTTCAAGTATCATTAATTTTACAGTTAATGCAATTCTCTGCCTTGAAAACCATGCAAGGCATAAGGCAGGAAAACATTTGATCTATATCTCTGTTTCATAACTCTGTTTGGATTTCGAGGCTTAGTGGATTAAAAGATTTGACTTTAAGGCTATTTCTTATCCTTGTAATAACTTCTCTGACAGTTTAAATTAGTTTCTTTGATTTGAAATAACCGTTCAGCTGTGCTTGAGGCAAATATCACTGACTGAGGCAATAAATCTGCCTCCTTTGAATTCTTTGAGGCTGCAGGTTTCTTTTGGCAGCTGAGAGGATTCAATTAGCCTCTGATGTGGCAGTGGAGGCTTTCTCGGACTGATAGATATTATTGTTTTTCTTTAATCACTGTTAATTTGCTTTAATTCTATGTGTTAGGCTTGATCAGGCCTAAATTCAGTCTTTTGTTCTTCAAACTGTGTTTAATTGAGTGAATTAGGATTTAGATTCAATTTAGGCTGTAATCCCTAAAAAATGTGTAAACAGTCTTTAATTCTTCATCTCTGCTGTGACTGGATCTTTTAACACTGATACTCTCTGTTTGATTTAGCTTTGCTGTGTCTTGTTGATGTGCAGGTGCGCAGAGGGTTTTAAAATGGCATCAGTGCTCATGAGGCACTGATGAAACATGGTGTTGAACCCTGTAGAATGATATTCTTGATGAATAAAGGCTTGGGGGATCATCATACCCGACCTTCTATTTTCTTTTAAAACAATTGAAAAGCTATTAAAACCTACACAATCAAAGAAAAATTAGAAAAAAATCATGCGGGGAAAGTTAAAAATGCTTCAGAGGTTTTGGTTAGATCGTGGCCGTTGGATGAAAGCATCCAACGACGAAGATTTCTCGCAGAGGTTAAATGGGAGGCGGTTGGAAGAACGATGGAGAAATTAAGTCCGGGCCGTTGATCTGCAGAGATCAACGGTCTTGATTGATCGGGGTAATATAATGTAGAGGGGCGACATTATAATGAAATAGGCGAAAATGAAAAGGAAAAATAGGTGAAAAACCTTTGGCAGAGGAAAATGCAGTTAAATGAATTTTGGGGTTTCGGAAATAACCTGGGGTCGTCGGATGAGATCGGCCACAGAGATCAACGGATGAGAATGACTTAAGAAGTCCCTTGGAGGATGGGTGGAGGGCGATGAACTGAGGGTGAAATCAATCGTGAGCCGTTAGATCTCAGAGATCAACGACAAAGATCTATTTCGGGGAAATGAAAAGGGAATGGGAATGGTGGTTTCGGTTGGAGAAACTGTCGGTTTCGTGCGATAAAATGGAGGAAAAGCGGTTTTACCTTTTTGAATGCGATATGTGTTACTGGCCGACACGTGGCCTTTTAAAACCGCTCTCATCATGTGATTTTAATTCATTAACCTTCGGGCATAAAATTACGCGAAACCACGTGTTGGCCGTCAGATTAGGGAGCTTAGATCAGACGGCTGTAAGGAGAGCGCGATGGAGGATAGATGCACGAGCGATAAGATGTGGGGCAGAGTCTGAGCGGTTTTGATCTGGACCGTCAGATCAAGGAATGAACGGCGAGGATTAAAATTCAGGTTTAAATGAATAAAATATGAGGCGAGGGTCGGGCGGAGTTTGGTTTGATGCAGGCTGTTGATTTGCAGAGATTCGCCGAAAAAAATTACACAGCGGAGTTTGTATGAAATCAACAAAAGTTGTGAGGATTGATCTGGGCCGTCAGATCTTAGTTTATGGACGGCCCAGATGCAATCGGAAGATTGCGATCAGCGGGGGCAAGGTGAAAAAAGCGCCGATGCGATTATATGTGGACCGTCATATCTTTGGAGAGATCGACGGTTAGGAATGAATTGGAGGTCCAAAGGCAGAGGGATGGGCTTATGAAAAGAGCGATGTGGGCCGTCGGATCTGGGCCTGGCGGGGAAGATCAACAGCTGGGAAACCATCGGGAGATTGCCAATCGGAGGAGATCAATAAAATATTCAAACGCATCCAATGAAATCTTCGATGCGAGATACCGATGATCGTTTGATTGGTTTAAATCAACGATCAGAATTCGTTTCAACCAATAAACAGTCGGGACTCTTTGAAACATAAGAAAATCGGATTTTTATAAAATACAAAGGGAAATTTGTTTCGGGGAGGGGTTTATTTGGTGTTTAGCACCCGATTGCGGGGCTTTGGGTTACGTGAAGGAGAGCGGAGGAGTCGGGGGTTATAAAAAGGAAAGGGGCCAATCGCATCGGGATTTTTCGTTTAAACAAAGAAACGTGCCCATCGCAAACCTCCGATTGCGATTAGCGCTCGGGACTTAACTCTTGGTCCTGGGCGCAGGTTATATGGTGGGGAAGTGGTTTTGGGGCTAGGGCCGAAAGGGGCTTTGGCCTATAATGTAAAAATGGGTTTTTTATGATTTTTCAAGGCTTTTCAAAGGATTTTGAAAGCTTCCGATAAGGCAAAAAAGGAGTTTTAAACCTTATAAAGGGGTTTTTATGAAGGGAAGAAGGGAAATGAGGGAAAAAAGAGGAATTTTTATGGGGAAAAAGGGGATAAAAAGGAGGTTAATTATGAGTGAAAGGAGGGGTAAAGTGAGGGGAAAAATGGATTTTTTGTAGCAGTCTTTTCTTCATGAAAACAATAGATTTTCAGAGTTGAGAGGGAAACAACAGTAAAGATTAATCAAAGGATATGATATCTTCACAAGACTTCAAGAACTAACAATTTGGCAATAAAATTGTTTCTTGAAGGCTTAAAACATGATTTAGCCATAGGTGGCTAACAGTGGCTCCACATGAGGATGGTGCCTTCTTGAAGGCATCAAGAAATTCAGACTTGTATTCTCTGAGGGGCTGATCAATGCATGATCCATTGGGCTGCAAATTTCTTCACTTGGATGATCTTTTTCTGTTCTGATAATGTTAGCAGCCATGAAAAAACAACGAAACTTTATCAAACAACCTTTCTACCTACGCAATCCTACTGATCTAACATTTTTTCTTCTTTCAGAGTGCATTTGGATTGGCAAACTCCTTTACAAACATTTTATTCTTTTGAAAGCAAAAACTAATCTATGTCTACTTCTTATTTCTTCATGAACTCAAATTAAATAGTTGAGTTCATAAGCTTCTCTACCTAACTACTATCTGTTAGGATTAGACTGTCTAACAGATTTTTATTCACTAATTTCTAAAACAGAAATTTAAAAGCATACAAGTCAGGATTGAACAGTCTAACTTGTTGCTGATCTATGGCATAAAAACAAGCTGCACATAGATTATTATTTGCAGAAAATTAAATCAAAATGGGGAAGGCTGAAGATCTGAAAGTTTTAAGCACATCCTTCTCTTTTCTTCAGCTATGTTTTTAGGCTTTTTTGAGTTGTTTTTTCTTTGTTATCTGGTTCAAGTTTTGAGCATATTAGAACCATTTTTATTCTATCTTTGACTCGTGATTTAAACAGATTAGAGTCATTCTTCTTTTGGAAATTCATAGGTTCAGATTTTTAGCTTGTTTGAAACCTTTTTCTTCTATCCTAATCTACCTAACTGATAAGCCAAGATTAAGCTGTTTGGAAAATCTAATTCACTAACCTATCAGCAGTAAATTTAAAACTAATTAGTCATGATTAGGCTGTATGACTAACTAGGAGTGTGTTTTTTAGGAGTGGCATTTGAGCTTGCACACTTTCAGATTTTGTTTCTCTTTTTTGGTATGGGGCTGTACCTTTCTTTTTTTTACAATCTGCCCTCTTTTCTCTCTTTATTGTTTTTTGTATTTTTTATTTTTCTAACTTTGAATGCAATGATGGATGAAATATTTATAATGAGAAAAAAGATAAAAAGGCTCCCAAACATGGTAGGGTCAAGAGAAATAATGTTTGAGCATCCTGCCATTGACATGACCCCCAAATAGTTCAGCTCCATTCAATTCCTGCAAGAAATAAGCAGGGTTCCCCTTAGACCAATTGTCAATACCATTGGATCCCCCACGTATGAACTAGCAAAATATGTCACGAAAATTCTCAAGGCTCTGGTGGGAAACACTGATTCCTTTATTAAAGACTCTAGTGACTTCATCAAACTTATTGAAAAAGAGAAGGTGGAGGAGAATGACATCTTGGTAAGCTTTGATGTGATCTCAATTATATTTACCAAGATCCCTTTTGATGAAGCAGTAAAAGTTATTAATGGAGTCACAGATCCTGACACAGCCAAGCTTGCTGAGATTTGCTTACGATCTACCTTCTTTAGCTTCTAAGGGGAATTCTATGAGCAGGTTTCCGGTGTCGCAATGGGTTCACCACTCTCACCGATTGTGGCCAACTTATTTATGGAAAACTTCGAAAAGAAAGCCCTTGCATCCTTTCCTTTAAGTCCAGGTTGGTGGATGACACTAACATAAAGTGGTCACATGGTAGGGATAGCCTTGGGAAATTCTTCAATCACCTTAACTCAATTTCCTCGGAAATCAAGTTTACTATGGAGATGGAAGAAAACGGGAGCATTCCTTTTTTGGATGTCCTGGTTACCAGAAAAGAGAATGGAACATTAGGGCATCAAGTTTTTAGGAAGAAAACCCATACAGACAGCTACCTTCACGCTGAGTCTTACCATCATCCTGCTCAGAAATTTGGGGTCCTTAACACTCTTGCCGTTAGAGCTATTAGAATATCATATAAGGAACACCTGGAAGAAGAAATCTCTCATCTGACATCTGTTTTCCTGGGTATAGGATATAAGGAAAGGGAAATCAAGAAGGCCATAAACAGAGCAAGAAGCACCATCATATCCAAGAGACGTCAGGATCCTCAAGAAAGCAGTGAAAGAGTTTTTCTGCCATACATTAAGGGGGTGACGGATAAGATTTCCAAGGTGCTAGGAAGAAGTAACTTTTTTGCTCAATTCTCAGCAACTGGAACCATTAGACAAAATATGCGCTCTGTTAAAGACAACATTAGTGAGGGGCAACATAAAGGTGTTTACAAAATCGACTGCTCATGTGGAAAGTGTTACATTGGTGAAATGGGACGCTCTCTTCAAAAGCGTCTGAAAGAGCATGATGCTGATATTAAGCATGAGCGATCACGAACCTTCGCCCTTGCTGATCACTCCTTGAAAACAAAGCATCACTTGCGTCTTGAGGATGCTAAAATCATTGCAAGGGAGGAACACTATCTAAGACGTAAGATTAGAGAAGCGCTAGAAATTATAAAACACCCGGATAACATCAAGAGGGACGAAGGATACGAGATTAGTGATAGCTGGCGACCCCTTATCAGACAAATTTGCGACGTAAGTTCATTCACATCTCAGGTATGAGTTGGTAGGTTTACTTCTCTTCGTTTTTAGTAAGATAGTTTAGGGTCAGGATAGAACTCTTATTTTCCTCACTCATAATGTATATTTATTTTATTAATTTTTATTTTTAAAATGAAAATTAATCAATTAATATTTATTATTAGTGAGTGGAAGCTAAATTTAATTTAATTAGAATTCAAATCAAACTTATTTATTTAATTTATAGTCTAAAAATCGAAAATTTAGACGGAGGTTTAGTTAATAAGTATTTTTATAATTAAAATTTATTAGGGTTTAGTTAAGTATTAAGTTAAATCTTCATAGTTAATAGTTTTAATTTAGGGTTAGTTAATAAGAAATTATTATTGTTAAAATTTATTAGGGTTTAGTCAAGTATTAAGTTAAATCCTCATAGTTTTTAGTTTTAATTTAGGGTTAGACCCTTTAGATTAATTTATAAGAATTAGTTTCTCTAATTTATGTTAATTAGTGTAGGAAATTTTTTAATAAAGTTGCTTTAGTAATTCTAGGTTTCTTTTTAAATTAAAAATTTATAATCATAAATTAAAATAGGATTATCATTTTAATTATAGTTGTGGGATTATAGGTTGTAGCTTAATTATCTAGTAATTTTGTAGATAAAAAGTTTTTTTTTTCTAGGGTTTTATTAATTATTATCTTTTTAATTATTAAGTTAAGGTTAGTTAGTATGTTTTAGAGATAGATATTTTAGGGTTATTATAAAATTTAGCTCTACTATTTTAGTTTCGCTAGGTTTTGTTTTAAAAAATTTTTAAGTTAGTTTATAAATGTATTAAAATTTAATTAAGGTTATTATCTTAATATAGTTTTTAATTTAAAATTTTAGAATAGGAATTTCAAAAAATTTAGAATAAGGTAGAAATTTGATATTTTTAATTAGAATTTTAAATAGTTATAAGTGGGAATTATAAAAATTATAAAGTAGGGATATTATAAATTAAATTAAATAGAAATAATTATTTAATAAAATTAAGTTTTTAGCTTAAGTTGCTGTTGGTTCCTCTCTCATCATTTGCCCTCACTATTTATACCTTGTTCCCCCTGCTTCCTTGTTTCATTTTTCATTCATTCTTTCTCGTCCTGAAGATGGATCCCCGTTGGGATTCGAAACGTCGACCAGTCTTCTATGATACCATGGATAATCCAATTTCTGATAACGATAACTATAACCACAAAAGTTTAAAAACCAAAAAAAAGAAATAAGCATTGTTACCAGTAGTAGAATGAATGAGATAAGGGCCAAGCCATAAGTTATCAAATTTCTCATGCTTGCCCTTGTCTTCTCTCCTTGAGTCCCACTTTAACACTTTGTCACCAATGTTGAAATTGCTGGCCTTTGTCCTTCTATCAAAAAGCTTTTTGATGCTCTCTTGCTTTTGTAATGCTCTGTTCTAAACCTCCTCTCTGGTTTGCTGAAGATGTATAGTCTGATTAATCCTTCTAATCACGTCATTGTATTCAGACTGCACTTCTTGAATCAACTTCATAACTGGTACACAAAGGCTGGTTGGAAAAATTGCATCTATTCCATACACAAGCTGGTAAGGTGACATTCCAATAGATTTCTTAAGTGTTAATCTGTCAGCCCATAGTGCATGCACTAGCTTTGTGTGCCAAGATTTCTTGTTGTCCTCCAGCAACTTCTTGATTATGTTCACCAAAATTTTGTTTGAGGATTCTGCCAGCCCATTACCTTAAGGGTAATAAGCAGTAGAATGACCCAATGTTATCTGATATTTGTGACAGATTTCAACCATCTTCTTGGATCCAAATTCTGCTGCATTATTAGTGATGATCTTCCTAGGACAACCAAATCTAGAGAGGATATGAGTCTCAACAAGTTTTATGATGACAGAGTCATTGGCCCGCCTAGAAGGGATGGCTTCTATCCATTAGGTG
Source organism: Pinus albicaulis (assembly GCA_034641835.2). Lineage (NCBI taxonomy): Eukaryota > Viridiplantae > Streptophyta > Pinopsida > Pinales > Pinaceae > Pinus > Pinus albicaulis. The sequence goes on along the minus strand of CM076581.1, from coordinate 1,334,988,733 downwards.
AAGTAGTCTGTTGCAGTGAGAATCCATCTATGTTGGGAAGATGAGGGTGGATGGATTTCTCCTATGAAGTCAAGTCCCCACTGTTGAAAAGGAGCTTCAAAAGTGATTGGATGCAGAGGTAAGAGCAACAACTTTCTTTTGCCTTCAAAAAATTGGCATTTATGACAGGCAATTATCATCTTGTGTACATCTAGAAAGAGGGTGGGCCAATAGTAACCAACTCTAAGGATTTTGTTGGCTGTAGTCTTCCAGTAGAGGTGGCCTCCACATTCTCCTTCATGGAACACATGCTTAACCTTCTCTGCATCATTCTCAGGCAAACATTTAAGCAATATTCCACTTGCATTTTTCCAATAAAGACATTTATCTATAATGCAGTAGTTTACAGCCTTTAACTTTAAAAACCTTGCCTTTGTTTTTGATAAATCAAGAGGTGTATTCAGATTGAGAAAAACATATAGAATATCAGCATACCACGAGGAATTCATAAAATGATCTTTAATAATGGGAGTTGACAGTTCCTCTTGTTCATCTAAAGCATTTATCATATTGATATCAAGAACTTCAAAATTTGATTCAACCATTAATTTAGCTAGACCTTGGCCTTTAATGAGTCTAGTGGGCTTGATTTCTAAATCATATTCAAGTATCACAGCTATCCACTTACCTCTCTTACCATCTGGGTCTTGTGTTAGAATATATTTCACAACTGAATTTGGGACAAAGGTAATGATGTGGGAGTGCAAAATGTAAACTCTGAAGTCTTTTAGAGCTTTGACTAAGGCAAAGGCTTGTTTCTCCATAATGTTGTACTTCAGAGGGGCATCCCTCAATGCCTTGCTAAAGAATGCAATGGGCTGCTCTTGTCCCTATGGATTTTTCTACAATAGGACAACAACTATTGTATGTTCTGATGCAAACAAAAAATTGGAAAAATCTTTTGAAAAGTCAGGACTTATTAGAACTGGTGTTTTGGTTAATGCTTGTTTCACCAGCTCAAAAGATTTCTTTGCTTCCAAGGTCCATTTAACTCCTTGTTCCTTTTTCAGCATGTTTGTAATGTTTCTAAGGAGTTCGACCAAGTTGGGTATGAACCTTCTCAAGAAATTAATCTTTCCAATGAAGGATTCAAGTTCCTTGATGTTTTAAGGATGAGTGATTTGCAATATAGCCTCAATCCTCTTTGGGTCTCTCTTTATCCCCTCTTCTGATATGATGTGCCCAATAAGTTTATCTTCTTGGAGACCAAACAGTGTTTTCTTTGGAGTTAAAGATATCCAAAACTTTCTGCATTTCTCGAATACTTTTCTCAAGTGTTCTAAGTGCTCTTCATCTGTCTTGGAAAAAACAGTGACATCATCAAGGTAAATAATGATGAAGTAGCCTAATTCTTCCGAGAATGCAATATCCATGGCTCTCTGGAATGTAGCACCAATATTCATTAAACCAAAGGGCATTTTCACATACATGAAAGTGCCCCAAGGTGTAGTAAAGGCTGTCTTTAATTGATCATCAGGATGTACTAAAATCTGATTGTATCCTGAGTAGCCATCTAGCAAAGAAATTCTTTTAGAACCAACTACCCTTTGTAAAATATGATCCATCTTGGGTAAAGGGTAGTTGTCCTTCAATGAGGCTTTGTTTAAGTCTCTAAAGTCAATACAAAGCCTAATCTCTCATGTTTTCTTCCTAACTGACACTAGATTAGACACCCACTCTGAATATATAATAGGGACAATAATACCAGCTTCATACATTTTCTTGATTTTCTTCTCAACCAAAGGTAACAGAACAGGGTTTATTCTGTGCAGTTTTTGTTTAAATGGCTTTTGGTTTTCCTTGAGAGGTATCTTGTGCTGAATTATTTCAGTGTCATAGGATTTCAGATCCTCATAACTCCACGCAAAAACATCAGAAAATTCTTTAAACAGCTCTATGTATTTGAGTTTGATGTGAGCTGGTAAAGTTTTAGACAGTTTGATCATCTTTGGCTTTAGTTCACTGCCTTTATTACACTCTTCTACTTCAGTCTTGACAGGCTCCAGCTTTGGTTTCTTGGCCATGTCGTTGAAATCAAACAATTCTTCTAAAGGGACCACACCCTTTGGCAAACTTTGATTGTTAGATTGCAGAGTTTCTAAGTCTTCTGTTTCTAGCTCTGCAACAATTTCTGTTGTGTTTTCAAGTTTGTTAGACAACAGATTTACATCGGCCATCTCTGGAGAGTTTTCATCTTCATCAAGTAGATTTTCTTCACTAGGACAGTCTGTTTCATAGTTTGAATCTGAACTTGGTAGTTCAAATTCATTTCTGGATTGCAGGAAGTCTTCTATTTGTTTGTCTCCATCAAACACTTGCCAATATTTCTCGTTATCAGGGACAGTTGGTCTGAATTTAATCTGGGTGGTACATTGTTTGGTTTCAAATGGTGTTAAACATGTTCTAGCAGAAAAAGCTAAACTGTGGGCACGAATATTCTTTTCTCTTGGGAAAAAAATCAGTTGGGATTCCTCAAAAGTTTTCAATAAATCCATGAAATCGTTCCTATAGACTCTAAGTCTGGGGTGTTTGGCACTATATTCCCCATTTACTTTCCTAATGATTAACTCTGAATCCCCATGCACTTTTATTCTTTTGGCTCCTAATTTCTTCAACAGGTGTAAGCCTAAAAGAAGGGATTCGTACTCCGCTATGTTATTCGAACACTGAAAATTTAATCTGTAGGAATGGCCCTCAGTGTGGTTGTTCTCAGTGTTATGTATCCAGACACCTGAACCAGCATTGCTCCTAGTGCAAGACCTGTCGAAGTTCATACTCCAAAGAGGACTAGTTTCAGGTTCAGCAGTTTGGTTACTATCCTCTTCAACTAACGTGCTTTCAGATTGTTCTTGAAGATCAACACTTCGTTGAATTTGTTTTAATTCCTCAGGTTTTTCATTTAGTTGAGGACTGTTTTCTCGACTCTCAAGGTTTAAAAGCAATGGATGAATGATTTGTAGCTCTAGACCTGTGTTTTGTTTGCCATATTTTTCGGGTTTAGCAAACTGTTTTGATACTTATGTGTTATCTTCCTCCTCATCTCTATTTGCCATTAATTCATTTAAGGTCACTTGTTCACTGAATGTTTCGTCATTGAAAAGGATAAATGAGTCAAGGCCTGTATTTACAGAATAAAGGGGAGAGTTTTGCGGTCTCTCTTGGCTAGTAACCATGTACTGCATATGGAACTCCCTGTACAGTCTTCTAGTTTGATTAAAAATAGGGATAGTTGCATATGTCATATCCATCTGCATAGTTCCTTGTAACTTAGCTCCCCAAGATCTTGATAACAACATACCTTATTTTGGGGGTACATCAGCCACTACAATATCCATTACTAAACACTTGGCTGTTGTGTAACCAGCTCCAAAAAGAGAAGAAAAGAGATATCAATGCCTTAGAAATGAGCCACTTCGAGGGGGCAACCTCCAATACATTACATAAATGAACAATTCTTGGATGATACAATTTACAAAACCTCCTTTCTATATATAGGAGTCCATGGGGCCATAATGTAATCCTAGTGGGCCACAATGTAATCCTAGCCGACCTAACAATAATAATTTAAGGGCACAATAAAAACAAAATGGGGGTTACAAGGGTACAATAATAACAATAAGGGGGTTACACTAACAACAATAAGGGACTATACTAGTAATATAGGGACCTAACATGCCCCTCTCCTTCAAAAAAGTGTTGTCCTCAATGCTTGAGTAGCTTTGGGTGCTTATGTATAAAATTCTCATCCTCCCATGTAGAATCTTCAGTGGGTAAGTTCTTCCACTTGATGAGATACTCTGAAATTGATCGATTCCGTAGTTGTCGAGTTCTTATTTCCGTGACCGCTTCCGGTTCCAATATGATTTTTCCTTCCTCATCAAGTTCTGGCAATATTGTTTGAACTGGAAGATTTTCACCTATAACCTTCTTTAAGCATGAAACATGGAAAACTCGATGCACTCGCGAAGAAGCAGGAAGCTCCAATTTGTATGCCATAGTACCAATCTTTTGCAACACCTTGTAAGGACCATAGTACTTTGGCGATAATTTATTATCCTTCTTAGCTTGCTTGAGGGACATTTGTTTGTATGGTTGTAGCCGTAAAAATACCCAATCTCCTACATCAAACCTTCTCTCGCTGCGATGTTGATCTGCCTGTTGTTTCATTCGATTTTGTGCCAAATTCAGGTTATCCTTTAAGAGTTGGAGAACTTCTTGCTGATGCTCGATGTGATCTTCCACTGCTTGAACCTTCGAATTTTCCCTTAAAGATGATGTGAGCGATGGTGGATGATATCCATAAAGTGCCATAAATGGGGTCATTTTTGTTGCCGTATGGAAGGAAGTGTTATACCACCATTCCGCGAGAGGTAACCACTTGACCCATTGTGTTTGTTTTTCAGATACAAAACAACGAAGATATCCTTCCAAATATTTATTTACTATCTCAGTTTGATCATCAGATTGAGGATGATAAGATGAGCTATGAGCTAATTGAGTACCCAAACAAGAAAATAACTCCGTCCAAAAATTTCCAGTAAAAATGGGATCTCTGTCGCTCATAATAACCCTTGGGCTTCCATGTAGCTTTTGAATTCTGTCCATAAATGTAGTAGCAACTGCACTTGCTTTAAATGGATGAGATAATGCACAAAAGTGTGCATACTTGGTAAGTCTATCAACTACCACCATGATGACATTCTTTCCTTCGGACTTAGGTAAACCCGTGATAAAATCCATTGAAATCTCCTCCCAACGTTGACTTGGAATGGATAAAGGTTGTAGAAGTCCCGGGGTCTTAATTGTCTCAACTTTATTCTGCTGGCAAACCAAACATTCCGCCACAAACTTTTGAATATCAGATTTAAGGCCATCCCAAAAAATTCTTTCTTCACCCCGTGGTAAGTTTTTAAAAATCCTGAGTGTCCTCCTAAAGGAGAAGTGTGCAATTCCAGAAGAATCTTTTGTTTTAGTTGGGAATTCTTACAAAGATATAAGCGATCTTTGTACCATAAGGAATCATTTTTCCAACTAAATGTATCAGATGTACTAGGATCTTGCCGCAACTTTTGAATGAGTGTCCATACATCTTTGTCCTTCTTCCATTCATCTCTTGCTTCGGTTATCCAATCTGGTTGGATAATAGAAATGGCACAAAGCAATGCTTCCACCTCTTCATTCTTTCTTGAGAGTGCATCCGCAACAACATTAAGCTTTCCTTTTTTGTAGATTATTTCAAAGTCATAACCCAACATCTTTGTGACCCATTTTTGCTGCTCTTCTGAAGATAGTCTTTGTTCCAAAAAGTGTTTAAGACTATCATGATCATTTTTTACCTTGAAGTGTCTTCCCATTAGGTAAGTTCGCCATTTCTTTAGTGCATGCAACATTGCTAACATTTCCTTCTCATAAATAGGTTTCTGTAAATACTTTCCTTTGATTGGACGACTTTCAAAAGAAATGGGTCTTCCTTCCTGCATTAAAACTGCACCAATTCCATTTCCTGAGGCATCACATTCCACAATAAAGGTTTTTGTGAAGTCCGGTGTAGCTAAGACCGGTGCTAGGCACATTGCCTCTTTAAGACGTTCAAAGGCCTTAGTTGCTTCAGGAGTCCATGAAAATGCATCTTTCTTCAATAATGTTGTTAGAGGTGCCGCTATTCTCCCATAATTCTTAACAAACTTGCGATAATACCCTGTTAACCCGAGAAATCCTCGCAACTGCTTTATGGTCGTGGGGACTTTCCATTCCTTAATGGCTTTAATTTTGTTAGGGTCTACTTTAAAACCCTCGTGAGATATAATATGACCCAGATATTCCACCTCTTGTACTCCAAAGAAACATTTGGATGTTTTTGCATATAATTGTTTCTCCCGCAATAGTTTGAGCACCCTGTCAACATGTTCAACATGATCCTTCCAAGACCTGCTGTAGATTAGTATATCATCAAAAAATACTAGCACAAATTTTCTAAGGAAGGGTTTGAAAATGGAATTCATCAACCCTTGAAATGTAGAAGGTGCATTGGCAAGGCCAAAAGGCATGACCAAAAATTCATAATGACCCTCATGAGTTTGAAATGTTGTTTTTGGAATATCTTCAGTCTTCATTCTAATTTGATGATATCCCGAACGAAGATCCAACTTGGTAAAATCAATTGCTGCATGTAATTCATCCAATAATTCATCAATCACAGGAATGGGAAATTTGTCTTTAATGGTGAGCTTATTGAGCGCCCTATAATCCTGACACATTCGCCATGATCCATCCTTCTTGTGTACCAATACTACAGGAGCAGAGAAAGAACTTTGACTAGGCTGAATTATACCTGCCTCTAACATTTCTGTAATCATACGTTCAATTTCGCTCTTTTGGACATAAGGATATCTATAAGGCCTGATGTTTGGAGGAACACTTCCTCGAATCAAATGAATAGCATGATCATGATCACGAATAGGTGGGAGTCCTTTGGGAGTTTCAAACACCTTGGAATGATTGTCCAAGACTTGTTGGAGATCTGCAGAAATATATGATTTTGATGTCGAAACTTCTAGTGAGCATAATTGTGCAATTACGCCTCGTTGTTATTTCTTTAGAAGCTTTGTCATGACATTAGAGCTTATTATCCTTCCTGGCTTCCCTTCAATACCCCGTAATTCCACTTCCTTTCCTTCTGAAAAAAATTTCAAGAAAAGTTCTTGAAAATTAAAAGCTACCGTCCCCAAAGATTGTAACCATTGTACTCCTAGTACAACATCAGCACCTCCCATAGGAATGGAAAGCATTGGACTAGTCAATACATATTCCCCCATGGTTAGCTTGATATTATGGCATTTTCCCGAGCAATTTATAGTTCCTCCATTCGCAACCATCACTTGACATTCTGGTGCTGGGTATAGGAAACAATTTAATTCCTTGGCTACCTTACAATGAATAAAATTATGGGTGCTACCTGAATCAATCAACACTATTACCTTTTTCTTCTTGATTTGTCCTTTTATCTTGAGAGTTTGAGGAGTGGTAATTCCTGCCAGTGCATTACACGATATGGTCGCATTCATTTCTTCCTCTTCTAGGGCTGGTTCCTGGTGTATATCCTCTTCTTGTTCATTTTCTTCTTCCTCTTCACAATCTATGTAAAATAATTTCTTCTCAGGACACTTATGACCTTTAGTGTATTTGCTATCACAACTGTAGCAAAGCCCTTTTGCTCTTTTTTCTTCCAATTGTTGTGGTGTCAACCTTGTAGGTTGTGGAAATCTAGATGTAGCAACACTTCCTTCTTTATAGAATTGAGTGGTAGGCTTCCTTGTCGCCATAACTTTACATTCAACTTTTCTTGCCAACCCGAATGCCTTCTCCAATGAATCAGGTTCCAGAACGCGAACTTCATGTTGGATGTTATCCTTTAAAGTGCCTATGAAGAGATCAATCCTGTGTTCCTCTGGAATATCAGTTACCCTTATATTCAATTTTTTGGAAGTCCTCAATGTGCTCCCCCACTAAACCCTTTTGTTTGAGATTTATCAATTGGCTAAAGAAGGTGTTGCTCTTTGTATCCTCATAATGTGCTATCATTTCCTCCGTAAAAATTGACCAAGTGACAATTTTTTTACGGGAGCAAAGCCATTGATACCATACAAATGTATTTTGTTCTAAATGTAAGTTGCAATGCGTACCTTTTGTGTGTTTTGCACGTTATGGAGATCAAAATATTGCTCCATCTGTAGTATCCATGTTACAGGATCCTTTCCATCAAACTTCCTCATATCCATTTTTGGAATATGGTGGTTCTTCTCGCTAACATTAGAGTTTATGAAATCACGATTAACATTTATTTTGTTCTCATCATGAGGTTCTTCTACTATATTTTCACCATTAGGAAACATTTATTGTATCAAATTTGTCAAATATTCGATGTTTGATTTTAGATCATCCATCTTAGCTTCAATGCCAGCTTCCATGCCATCCATCTTAGCTTCCACGCCATCCATCTTAGCTTCCACGCCTTTCTTCAAACCATCCATCTTCACTTCCATGCCATCCATCTTAGCTTCCATGCCTTTCTTCAAACCGTCCATCTTCACTTCCACGCCTTTCTTCAAAACTTCCATTTCATTTTTTGTTGCTCTTTGCGAGAGTGAAATTTGTTGCACTTGCTCTTGTAATTTTAATAGATCGTGTTGCAATTCTTCATCTTCATGAGTCATGGTAGAGACTTCTGAAGGCTGAATGGGTGTTGAATTATTTTTACGGGGCATCTTTTAGAACCCAATACTGATATCTATTCTACAATATTCCCTTGGAATCAATTCAAATTGATTCTTCAAACAAGACTTATGCAATTTGGAAAAAAAAATACACACCTTTTACTTGCTTTTGAGGTGCTCGATATTGAAATTGGATTATATCTATGAATGAAGCACTTGAATATTTGAATTTCAGTATCAACGTAGCCCTTTGAATTATCTTTTGAATGCCACAGGTCTGACCTGATTTGGGTTCTCCAAGACCAAGTTGTGTCCAATCTCCCACAATGACCTAATTATGGACTGGTTCAGTAGAGCGAACTTGTACGACTTGCCACATGTCACTGTTTCATCCTTCGTCTCTGAAATTGATAGCCAAGAAACTACATTCCGTGTGCTTGCAACCACTTTTTACGACACTCCAATCCGATGCCCAGAGAGAGAGTTATTGACTTTTCCCACGATCACCTCTTTGAGAGGAAATTTAGCTGCCTGAAAAAGCACTACATTCCACAAATCATATCTCCAAAAATATTGCGAACCAAGCTCTGAAAGTTTTTGAAAATTTTCCTCAGGATTTCAGCTTCGCACCATACAAATTTCAGATTCTGAACCTTCGTAGAAAAAAAGTTATAGCGCAAATTCCACGATGACCTATTTAGGAGCCTGAAAAAAGACCTAACTTCCACAGATCATATCTCCGAAAATATTGCGAACCAAGCTCTGAAATTTTTAGACAATCTTCTTCAGGGTTTCTGCTTCGCACCATAAAAATTTCAGCTTCTGAAACTTCATAGAAAAAGAATTATAGCGAAAATTCCACGATGACCTGTTTGGAGCAACGAAAACCCTAGAATCCAAAGCTCTGATACCAAATGTTGTGTAACCAGCTCCAAAAAGAGAAGAAAGGAGATATCGACGCCTTAGAAATGAGCCACTTCGAGGGGCCAACCTCCAATACATTACATAAATGAACAATTCTTAGATGATACAATTTACAAAACCTCCTTTCTATATATAGGAGTCCATGGGGCCATAATGTAATCCTAGTGGGCCACAATGAAATCCTAGCCGACCTAACAATAATAATTTAAGGGCACAATAATAACAAAATGGGGGTTACAAGGGTACAATAATAACAATAAGGGGGTTACACTAACAACAATAAGGGACTATAATAGTAATATAGGGACCTAACATTGGCTGGAATTTGTGCTAAGTTAACACAGAGGTCTTTTATTAAACCTAAACATTTCACTCTGCTTGAGTCAAAGGAGTAAAGATCTTTGTAAGGTCTGGTGATTTCAAGGCCTAGGCTCTCCATTACAGCTTTGGGCATTAAATTATGAGAGGCCCCTAAATCATGCATAGTGTTGTGTAAAATCTTGTCAAGAACATTTAAACTAACAAAAAAAGGAGGAACTGGTCCCTCTTGATATCTACCCTCAATATTAGGACCAAATATGAGCTCTGGTTGGTCATCATTAAGATTGACGGTGTCATTATTCTCTTCTATGTTGAAAGCCTTCAAAATTTGAAATCTATATACATCTTGGGCAGCTAATTCAGTGAGAGGAACAGAGATTTTGATTCTGGCAATTTCCTGCTCCAAACTAAAAGGCATATAATTCCTTGAAGTGCTTGTTTCAGCCTGATTAACCGCCATTCTATCAGCAAAATCAGTTTGTTGATTTCGTCTATTTACATTTGTCAAAATTGTTTTAACAGGAGCACTAGCTGAGATACTAGCGCTGCTAAGATCTGCACTATGTTTTTCATTATTTTGAGTGCCTTTCTCTTTATTTTTATCAGAATTCACAGCCACTGTTTTATCTTTCTGCTTTGTAACTTTGGGTTTATTTACAATGCTGTTTTGTGCAGATTTTTCAGAGGTTTTAGTTTTGGGAGTTTCTTGATTGCTTTTACTCTTAAGGTCATATTCCTTTGTGGTTTCTACGATGACATTTTCCATTTCCTGATAATAAAATTCATCTTCTGCTCTCTTGTCATCATAGGGTGTGTATATACCTTGTTTCCTATTGTAATGAACTTCAAAGTCATCATTATCTACTCCCAACATGTTTATGTCATCTTCCTTTGGTTGTTCTATTGTGTTTTCAACCTCACTTACATAGTTTTGATGAAAAGGAGGAGTAATTTGTTGATCATCCTCCCTTGGTCTATTCTGAGGTTGGTTTCTCCTAAAATTCCGGTTTTGGTTTTGATTTCCGTTTTGAGGAGCTGTTTGGTTTTGAATTTCTTGTGCTCTCTCAAGTATGCTAATCTTTTTCATCATCTCCTCCATCATTCTTTCCATCTTTGAGTTAGATGTGGAAGGTGTAGATTCCTCTCTAAAGGACACTTTCTTCTCATTCCTCATTCTTTCTCTTTTCTCCATTAAATTAACTTCCACAGCAAGAGCTCCTTTTTGCATATCGTCAAGGGTTAAAGGATCTCTCTCTCTCTCAGCTGATATGCCATTTCAGGATCAAATCCTTCAGGAAACTTGTTTAAAGCTGAGCCTTGTGGAGGTTTTAAGTCCGGGGGAAGGGCATTATAAACACTGTTAAACCTAATGCAATAAGCTTGTACACTTTCCCAGTGTTTCTGTGGAGATTTTTGTAATCAGAAAGTATTTGGAGAGGGTTCTTCCTGACTTCCCATTTGTTTAAGAATAACTGATGGAAGGCTTGTAGATCATTAATACTGTGAGGGGTTAATCCTTTGAACCATTTTCTTACTTCTCCCCCTAAACTCTGAGAAAATAATCTAAGTTTGATAGTTTCATCATCAATCTCATTTCTGTCAAAGTAGTCATTCATCTTATCCACATGTTGTGAAGCAGTAGTAGCGTTATTGGCATCATACAATCGTATCTTGGACTGATAGTCCTGTGGAAGATAGACTAAAGGTAAAGGAAGGACAAGGGGAGCGTACCATATTGCCATGATGGGAGGTTGTGGAAACAGTGGGGGGTTTACAAGAGGTGGATTGACAAGAGGGAAAGTGGGCTGGAATGAAGTGGTTTGGACAGTGGATGTATGAAGAACAGATGTGGATGGACCAACAATAGATTGTTGAGCTGATCTTGGATGAGAGACACCTAAATTGTAAAGGAAATGTAAATCAAGTGGTGTAGTTTCTCTACTACTAAGATGTTCACTTCTATCTGGGGATGAAAGTGAAGACTCTGAATCTAACTGATCTAAATCATCAAGTGACCGAGTTCTAAATGGATTTCTTAAGTCAACTTGTGATTCTTGTAGAGCTGCAAGGTTTTCAGGAACAGAATTAGCTCTAAGGGGTGATCTGAAAACAGTTGAAGATTTAACCTCAGGAGACTTCCTAAGGATTCTTTCAGGGTTATCAACTATCTCAGGAGGGTTTTGGTCAGGGTAAGCTCTAGTATAAATCTTTCTAGGAGCCACTATGTTGTGTTTTTCAGACCCAACTAAACAAGAAAAGTTTGACCAAATATGACAATCTTTAAGAGGTTAACTGATCTTTAAACAAGAAAAATTTAATCCTAAAGTCCTCTAATTGAGTTTAAATGATGTCATGATGATAATGGGTCTTCCCAGTGGAGCCTTAAGGTTTGTTTTAGGATTGTGGAGTCACCAGGTGGAAATTTTTAACTCTTTTTTGAGTTTTTTAAGTCCTATAGTTTCTAAGAGTGTCATAAATCTGTTTCAACACTTAGCTACGATGATGAGACAGGGAAAGTCTACTCTTATGGCTAAGCTAGCTGATCCTTCAAGGTTTGACAAGCTCTTTTGAGAATCCTAAGGTTTCCTTAGTTTGTCACTGATTCAAATAATTTTTATCATGATTACCATTTGCTTGGTAGTGCTTGAAGAGGGTTGCTTGTACTCAAGGGGTTTTAAATGAAGTCTTAAGGGTATCTAAAATGGAAATCACTCAGAACTCCCCAGTGGAGTCGCCAAAAATGTTATCTCCCCGTAATTTCAGCAGATTGGTGAGACTGAAGCTGCAGAGAGGACATTGGAACCACTTTGGGATTCTAGGATCTAGCCCGCCTGAATCCAGAGAGGGATCTCTCTATAAGTGCAAAGATTGATTTATCTTTAAGGTTTTTTTGTGTGATATTAGGCTAGTTATTAAGAGCAAGGATTTTTGTTTGGTTTTGGATGGTTGAGCATGATTTTTAGTTGAGTGGAAAGTCCTAAAATGAAAGAGTTTCAAAGGGGTGAAGGTATAAGCAAACAAAACAAGATTTGGCTGATAGGATAGATACGACGCTGGTTTTTAGTCCATTGGGCTATGGAGTCATAAAAGGGTTTAATTGTGCAACAATTTCAAGAGTGGTCCATGGGGCAAGTCATCTATATCACAAGATCTCTTAGATAAAATGATGGAATGGAACAATAAAAGTGTTGGAGTGGTGGAAAAAGACAATAATTTCAACTAGGATTTATCAGTCTTTCCAAACAAGAAAAGCCTTTTAAGTAACTGTTTAAAACCAACCAAATGACAGGGCTAACCATAGACTTCTTTGGACAAGCTTGTATTAAAGCTAACTCATCAGACAAACAATCCAGTAATCCACATAATTACTTTTAGAAGGGACAAAAATAGATAAGAAAACAAAGTGCAACCTAAGATCAAATAAGATACTTTTAAATATAAACTGCTTTCAACATACTCTTAGGGAAACTTTTAGAACTACCTTTGGAGAAAGAACTAGAAGACAGGGCAAACCATAAACTTTCCTAGTCTAACTCTACTGAGTACATAATGAAAATAACATTCAAAAACTTCCTTTCAAGCTTCGCACATCAAGACAGGGACAAACCAACATTCTTTGATAATGTTTACACTTAAAACAATTGAAAAGCTATTACTGCACAATCAAAGAAAAATTAGAAAAAAATCCTGCGGGGAAAGTTAAAACTGCTTCAAAGGTTTTGGTTAGATCGTGGCCGTTGGATGAAAGCATCCAATGGCGGAGATTTCTTGCGGAGGTTAATGGAGAAATTAAGTCCGGGCCGTTGATCTGTAGAGATCAACGGTTGTGATTGAATGGGGTAATATAATGTAGAGGAGCGACATTATAATGAAATAGGTGACAATGAAAAGGAAAAATAGGTGAAAAACCTTTGGCGGAGGAAAATGCAGTTAAATGAATTTTGGGGTTTTGGAAATAACCTGGGCCGTCGGATGAGATCGGCCACAGAGATCAACGGCTGAGAATGACTTAAGAAGTCCCTTGGAGGATGGGTGGAGGGCGATGAACTGAGGGCGAAATCAATCGTGAGCCGTTAGATCTCAGAGATCAACGACGGAGATCTATTTCGGGAAAATGAAAAGGGAATGGGAATGGTGGTTTCGGCTGGAGAAATCGCCGGTTTCGCACAATAAAATGGAGGAAAGGCGGTTTTACCTTTTTTAACGCGATATGGGTTACTGGCTGACACGTGGCCTTTTAAAACTACCCTCATCGCGTAATTTTAAATCATTAACCTTCTGGCATAAAATTATGCAAAACCGCGCGCTAGCCGTCAGATCAGGGACCTTAGATCGGATGGCTGTGAGGAAATCATGATGAAGGATAGATGCACAGGCGATAAGATGTGGGGTAGAGTCTGAGTAGTTTTGATCTAGACCGTCAGATTAAGGAATGAACGACGGATATTAAAACTCGAGTTTAAATGAATAAAATATGAGGCGAGGGTCGGGCAGAGTTTGGTTTGATGCGGGCCGTTGATCTGCAGAGATAAATGGTGGAGATTCGCCGAAAAACATTACACAGCGAGGTTTGTATGAAATTAACAAAGGTTGCGAGGATTTATCTGGGCCGTCAGATCTTAGTGTATGGACGACCCAGATGCAATCGGAAGATTGCAATCGGCGGGGGCAAGGTGAAAAAAGCGCTGATGCGATTATATGTGGACTGTCAGATCTTTGGAGAGATCGACGGTTAGGAATGAATCATAGGTTCAAAGGCGGAGGGATGGGCTTATGAAAAGAGCGATGTGTGTCGTCGGATTTGGGCTTGGCGGGGAAGACCAACAGCTGGGAATCCATCGGGAGATTGCCAATTGGAGGGGATCAATAAAATATTCAAACGCATCCAATGAAATCTCCGATGCGAGATCCCGATGATCGTTTGATTGGTTTAGATCAACGGTCGGAATTCGTTTCAACCAATGAACCGTCGGGACTCTTTGAAACATAAGAAAATCGGATTTTTATAAAATACAAAGGGATTTTATTTTTTATTTTTTTTTTTTTATTTTTTTTTTTTATTTATTTATTTATTTTTTTTCGGGGAGGGGTTTATATGTTGTTTAGTGCTCGATTGCGGGGCTTTGGGTTACGTGAAGGAGAGCGGAGGAGTCGGGGGTTATAAAAAGGAAAGGGGCCAATCGCATCTGGATATTTCGTTTAAACAAAGAAACGCGCCCATCGCAAACCTCCGATTGCGTTTAGCGCTAGGGACTTAACTCTTGGTCCTGGGCACGGGTTATGTGGTGGGGAAGTGGTTTTGGGGCTAGGGCCGAAAGGGGCTTAGGCCTATAATGTAAAAATGGGTTTTTTTATGACTTTTCAAGGCTTTTCAATGGTTTTTTAAAGCTTCCGATAAGGTAAAAAAGGAGTTTTAAACCTTATAAAGGGGTTTTTATGAAGGGAAGAAGGGAAATGAGGGAAAATAGAGGTATTTTAATGGGGAAAAAGGGGATAAAAAGGAGGTTAATTATGAGTGAAAGGAGGGGTAAAGTGAGGGGAAAAATGGATTTTTTGCAGTAGTTTTTTCTTCATGAAAACAACAGATTTTCATAATTGAGATGGAAACAGCAGTGAAGATTAATCAAAGGATAAGATATCTTCACAAGACTTCAAGAACTAACAATTTGGCAATAAAATTGTTTCTTGAAGGCTTAAAACATGATTTAGCCACCATTTGAGATGCCAAATTTTATAGGTGGCTAATAGTGCTGAATAATACTTTTATCATATAGCTTCAAATCTGAATATTCCCAAGAAAAAACATCTGAAAATTTAGACATAAGTACTACATACTTAGCTTTCATTTATGGACTCAAGGATTTAGAAATCTACATAATTTTTGGTTTTTCTGAAGTGCCAATATTTAAATCTTCCACTCCCACCTCTATTGGCGACATAGTAGGCTTCCTTGCAACATCATCCTGGTCAAAAAGTTCTTCCAAAGGTACTAAACCTCTTGGAATAGAATTATCCTTAAGTTGTAGTACTTGCATCTCTGTATCATGAATTTATTGGTCATCTATTTGGTCATTTATGAATTCTTCTTTTGTCTGCAAGAAGTTATTTATTTTCTCATCATTTTGAAACACTTGCCAATATTGAACATTTCCAGGGAAACAGGGCGATGTTTGACATTTATTTCATATTTTTTGTTGGGATAGAGAGGAATTTTGAACATACTAGCAGAAGTGGCCAGAGAATCAACAATAGCATTGCTGTTTCTAGGAATTAATAACAGAGTATATTCAAGAAATGGTTTGAGGATATCTAGGACTGCATTTCTGTAAGCTCTCATTATAGGATGTTTGGCTTGGTATTCTCCTTTCACTTGCTTAATTACTAACTTGGAGTCGCCATGTACATAAATTTTCTTTGCACTAAGCTTTTTCAAAACTTTTAAACCAACAATTAAGGCTTCATTTTCAACTTCATTATGTTGAAAATGCAGAAAGATGATGGAGCTTAGTGAAATGAAGTCGCCTTCACTAAGTGGGCCCGCAGGCGAATTCTGGCGCAAAGTCTATTTTTAGACTATGTCTATTTTTAGACATATGGAGCATGGTCCAGGGGTTGCAATATGTTATTCTTGGAGTATTGGTCATGTTGGTAAAAATATATGGACCTCTATTTTTAGACCTATAGGTCGAAGTCTATTTTTAGACTGCCTATCCTAAAAATAGGGAAGTCAAATATTATTTACCCTTAATAATATTTGGACTCTAAACTTCAGTTTACTCTCTTGGAGAACTTCAGTTCGAGCTACAGAAGTGGCTCATGCATCTGACAGAGAAATTACGCTATTCCTAGGGGTTTGGTGAGCTCATGCATGGTTGACTTCAGTTAGGACTTCAATGGCAGAAGTTTGGTGGAGTTGATGAGACAGTTGGTGGAGTTGTGTTCGGTTTAACTTAGTTGAACTAGTTGAGATTAGTTTAACTAGCTAATCAACTAGTAATGAGTGGAGTGAATTAAATATTATTTAATTCATTAATTAGTAACTCATTATTCAACTCAAGAACACATCAGCTCACTACATTGCATGGACAGTTCAGTGGAGACCAGCGAAAGAGGTAGATGAAAGGGTGGAGTTAGCTATGAGTGGCGACATTAGTTGTGCATGAGATTTGCACCACACTTGGAGGAATTTCCCATGATGATTGCACTGTCAAGCCAAGGAGATTTAAACCTTGGATCTCTATTTAGACAGGCCATGATTGCGCAATAGAGGCAAGGCAATTGGTGGTGAGTTTTGAACCAAGAACTCCGTAGATTGTGTAATCTTATGAGAAAGTACCGACACTATGGAGGTATTGTACTGAGTTTGTTACATGATTTCTCCATTATAATATACACAATAGCTACGGGGTTTTCAGCTATAATCTTTCCCCATACATACTGTGTTAATGTGTATGATGATTTGATGTGTTATCGCTTGTTTTATTTCCGCATGTTTGATGATCTGAGTGGAAGAGATTATGTGTTGCATATAAATTTGAATTGTATGTGATCAAGATAGTCTCGGTGGATAAATTAATCATTATTCAGCAAATTTGTACATGGTATCAGAGCTATTGAAGCAGAGATTGATCATCACAGTGATTACAAACTTATATCGGTAGACAGAGTCTGCATGCGGGCCAGGTAGCCTCCGGATTCATCTTTCTTCGGAAAGTGAAAGGTCTGGTAAACGCCCCTTGCAGTCGATCTCTGTGCTAGAAATAATTTTTTCTCACGATCTAGAGCGGCTGAGCTTTGAGGTGGAATTCGAAATTTTGCAGCAGATTTGTTTTCTTGGTGCCAGTGTTGAAAATGTCTTTCAACGGTTTGCGACTCGAATATGCTCTTGAAGGCAGTTCGAATTATGTTGCATGGAAGGATCGCATGGAGGCGGTATTAGAAGATAATGGTCTGAAGGAGTTCGTAGATACGGATGTCCAAAAGCCCACTGATCCTGCTGAAGTCGAAGCATGGCAAAAGAAGATGGCGAAATGTCGAAGGATCCCGTTGGAGGGCGTCAAGGATCATATTGTATCCAGCCTGCATGGAAAGGCTACTCCATATTTAATGTGGAAAGCTTTGACGGATCTATTCCAGAGTAAGAGCGACCAAAGGAAGCCGGCGCTCAAAGATAAGCTCAGGAACATCAAGATGGAGAAAGGCGACAGTATCGCCAAATACCTCACGAAGTTCACTCAGTGCAGAGATGAGCCGGGAAGTGTGGGGGTGACTGTCGAAGACGAGGACATGGTCGACCTGGCTCTCCTTGGTCTTCCGAAGGCTTGGCACTCATATCAAGATAGTGTCAATGGTCGGGAGAAGCCGCCGGGATGGGAGCGCCTTTGGGCGGATCTCATGCAGGAGGAGATAAGGAGGACTACTCGAGATGGATCTTCATCAAAGGGAGATGATGAAGAAAACTGCGCTTTGGTGTCCAAAGCAAAGAAGGGGAAGGGTAAGAAAACCTCTCATTCTGGTGCTAAGGGCAAGAAGCAAGATATGGCGAAAGTGAAGTGTTTTCACTGCCATGATCACGGACATTATGCTACCAATTGTCCAAAGAAGAAGAAGAACAAGCAAGCGGGAAGATCTGCAGATGGAGAAGCTTTGGCTTCACAATTCGAGCTTGACTTTTCACTGATCGCATGCTTGGTTTCAAGTGTGATGGGATCGGTGTGGTTCTTGGACAGTGGTGCGTCATTTCATATGACGGGAGATCGGGATTTGTTCTCAGATCCGGAGGACAAAGATTTGGGTGTGCACATCGAGATGGGCGATGATGGTAGATACAGTGCGACTGGTATCGGTACCATATCCTTTTAGAGGGAGTCTGGTAAACCCTTTGTATTGAAGGATGTCATGCATGTACCTGGATTGAAGAAGAACTTGATCTCTATGGCGATGTTGGAGGATAAGGGGTATGATGTGGTCTTCAACGAAGGAAAAGCCTTCCTGCGCAGTAAGACTACTGGAGAGACCCGGAAGATAGGGGTTCAAACCAAGAACCTTTATCAGTTGCAGGTAGATGGCTGCGCAGCAATGGCATGCAAGGCGGGAGAAGTGGTGAGCTAGGATGATGAGGGCGAACTGTGGCACAGGAGATTGGGCCACCTTCACCATGGAGCTTTGAAGATCCTGCAGCAGATTTCTACCGGGCTTCCTAAGGGCACTCTTGCGCAGTCAGATCAGTGCAAGGGGTGTACCTTGGGGAAGTATGTGAAAGCCACCTTTCACGAGAAGGATAGTCGCGCCACGACGATCCTTGAGAGAGTTCACACAGATGTGTGTGGTCCTTTCTTAGTTGCTTCGACAGCAAAGCACAGGTATTATGTGATCTTTGTTGATGATTTCTCTCGAAAGTGCTGGATCTTCTTCATGCAGAAGAAGAGCGATACATTCGCGAAGTTCTGTGAGTTTAAAGCACCGGTCGAGAAGGAGTCGGGGAAGAAGGTGATTGCTCTAAGGAGTGATAACGGTGGTGAATTCATCTCGGCTGAATTCAAGGAGTTCTGCAGTGCAGAAGGGATTCGGAGAGAGCTCATCGCACCCCATAACCCACAGCAGAACGGGGTGGCTGAGCGGAAGAACAAAATGATCGTGGGTGCTGCACGGGCGATGTTGCATGATCAGGGCCTACCCCTTCACTTGTGGGCTGAGGCATGCAATACAGCAGTGTATGTGCAGAACCGTTGTCCTCACAAGGTTCTTGGCATGAGTACACCAGAGGAGGCTTATTCTGGCAAGAGGCCCGATATTTCCCATTTGCGGATTTTCGGATCTCCTGTCTACATGCATGTGACGAAGGATGCAAGAAGGAAGCTGGATCCAACTGCTGAAGTTGGAATATTTGTGGGGTACACCGATACACCTCACAACTATCGGGTGTATGTGCCAGACAGTCGCAAGACTGTTGTGCGACGGGATATAAAATTTCAGGAGGAGAAAGCCATGCAGTGTTCGCTTGAGAGGGAGCTACACTTGCATGCAGATGAGGAGCCGTTAGTTCCTAAGGAGGAGCTTCCGGATGTGGATCAGCCACAAGAGGAGGTTCAGGAGGTGGAAGAAACCACCCAGGCAGCGCCAACCATTAGAGGGCGCATGCGCACTACAGAAGCTGAGCGACTGGCTCGGGATGCAGAGAAGGTTGTAGGACCACCTACAGCACAGCGCAGACAGAGACAGTCACCGGATCGGTACACTGGATACATGGCTCTTGTGAGTCAATGTGTTGTGACGGAGCCATCGTCTTTTGAGGAAGCTGTGGAGGAACCCGCATGGGTTGATGCCATGATCGAAGAATATGATTCGATCATCAGGAACAGTGCATGGGAGATTGTCCCAAGACCGGTTGGGAAATCAGTTGTAGGTTCGCGATGGATCTACAAGGTGAAGCAGGCGGCCGACGGGAGTGTGGAGAAGTACAAGGCGAGATTTGTCGCCCGTGGCTTCTCACAGATCGAGGGGATTGACTATGAGGAGACTTTTGCACCTGTCGCAAGGTACTCTTCCATACGGACGATCCTTGCTCTCTCAGCGCAGATGGGGTGGCACATTCATCAGATGGATGTGAAGACCGCGTTCCTCAATGGAGTTATTGAGGAAGAGGTGTACATAGAGCAGCCTGAAGGTTTTGAGATCTTCAGCAGTGAGTCGCATGTGTGCCGACTCAAGAGAGCACTGTACGGGCTGAAGCAAGCACCTCGTGCTTGGTACACTCAGATAGACAGCTACTTCACCGGGCTTGGATTCTCCAAGAGTGAGGCGGATCCAAACCTGTACCAGATTGTGGTGGAGGGGAAGCTGTTGATCATCGTAGTGTATGTAGATGATCTGATTTTGACTGGCGATGAGCAGTTGATACTTTCATGCAAGGAGGATCTTGCACGAGAGTTTGAGATGAAGGACTTGGGCATCCTTCATTATTTCCTGGGATTGGAGATTTGGAAGCGCAGCGGAGGACTGTTTGTTTCTCAGGGCAAGTATGCTCAGGAGATTCTGGAGAGGTTCAACATGCAAGGCTGCAAGCCTGTTGACACTCCTCTTCCCGGTGGTTGGAGGAAGGAGGATGCTACTTCAGCGGAGGTAGTGGATGCCACTGTCTATCGACAGTTGGTGGGGTCGCTTATGTATCTGGTCAATACACGACCCGATATATGCTATGCAGTTAACCAGCTTTCGCAAGCTATGGTTAAGCCTACCAAGCTCTTTTGGAAGGAAAGCAAGCATGTATTGCGCTATTATCAGAGGCACATCGGGATATGGTCTATGGTACAGACAGGAGGATGGAGCGAAGCTTTCTGGCTTCACTGATGTAGATTGGGCAGGGAGCCCAATGGACCGAAGAGCACTTCGGGAGGAGTTTTCGCATTGGGTCGACAAACCAGCTTCGGTACAAGCAGTAGCGTAGATCCGTGGCACTGTGCCCCCGCGAGGCCGAGTACAGCGGCGCCTAGCTTCGTCGCAAGTGAGGCTATTTTGATGAGGAAGACTTTCTGTGTTTGTCTGTGTTGCATTTGAGCCACGCGTGATCTACCGTGATAACCGTAGCTGCATTAAACTCTCACAATCCAAAAATTTCATGATAGGTCCAAACACATCGACATCAGGTACCATCATATCAGAGATTGTGTTCAACGGAGAATCATGATGCTTTCATATGTTCCCACGGAGGATCAAGATGCCGACATCCCGACGAAGGCGCTCACCAGGAGCAAGTTCGAATTCCACAGAGGCAGGATAGGGGTTGCAGATAATCCATATCTTGCTGAGAGGGAGTGTTGAAAATGCAGCAAGATGATGGAGCTTAGGGAAATGAAGTCGCCTTCACTAAGTGGGCCCGCAGGCGAATTCTGGCGCAAAGTCTATTTTTAGACATATGGAGCATGGTTCGGGGATTCCAGTTTGAGATTCTTGGAGCATTGGTCATGTTGGTAAAAATAGATGGGACTCTATTTTTGTGACCTATAGGTCGAAGAGGTCAAAGTCTATTTTTAGACTACCTCTCCTTAAAATAGGGAAGTCAAATATTATTTACCCTTAATAATATTTGGACTATAAACTTTAGTTTACTCTCTTGGAGCACTTCAGTTCGAGCCTTGGAAGTGGCTCATGCATCTGACAGAGGAATTATGCTATTCCCAAGGGTTTGATGGCATCATTCATGGTTGACTTCAGTTAGGACTTCAGTGGCAGAAGTTTGGTGGATTTAATGAGACAGCTAGTGGAGTTGTGTTATGTTTATTTTAGTTGAACTAGTTGAGATTAGTTTAAATAGCTAATCAATTAGTTATGAGTGGAGTGAATTAAATATTATTTAATTCATTAATTAGTAACTCATTATTCAACTCAAGAACACATCACTTCACTACAGTGCATGATCAGTTCAGTGGAGACCAGTGAAAGAGGTAGATGAAAGGGTGGAGTTAGCTATCAGTGGCGACATCAGTTGTGCATGAGATTTGCACCACACTCGGAGGAATTTCCCATGATGATTGCGCTGTCAAGCCAAGGAGATTCGAACCTTGGATCTCTATATAGACAGGCCTGGATTGCGCAATAGAGGCAAGGCAATTGGCGGTGAGTTTTGAACCAGTAACCTGTTCAAAACTGAGCTAGATTGTGTGTAACTTCATGAGAAAGTACCGAGTACTTGTGAGGAGTATTGTACTGAGTTTGTTACATGATTTCTCCATTATAATATACACAATAGCTGCGGGGTTTTCAGCTATAAGCTTTCCCCATACATACTGTGTTAATGTGTATGATGATTTGATGTGTTATCGCTTGTTTTATTTCTGCATGTTTGATGATCTGAGTGGAAGAGATTATGTGTTGCATATAAATTCGAATTGTATGTGATCAGGATAGTCTCGGTGGATAAATTAATCATTATTCAGCAAATTTCTACACATTATTTGTGCAGTCAAATGTTAGTTTGTAGGAAGACATTCTAACATTTGTAGGGATATCCAATGATTTTTTAATTGGGTTGTGAATCCATATTCCAATACCAACACCTTCTTTGCCCATGGATCCATCAAAATCAATAGTCCAAAGACTATTTTCTTCATCTGGAAGGTGCAAATCAAATGGCTAATTTTTAATTGATGTTTGATATACCTCTGCTGTATCCAAAAATTGTGTTTTTTTCTACTGTTTTCTTATTTTCTTCTTGAGGAGATGTCTTTATTTCCAAACTGCTTGGCACTAATTTACAAAATTCAGTTTCTACCAATTCTAAAACAAAATCTGATTTTTTTTGGATATTCTGATTTTTCTTTAATCAAAAAGTCTGAAGATGCTGAGCATTCTTCATTGAATAAAATAAAAGACTCTAAATATATATGTACAACATTAATGGGATGATTGTTAGGCATTTCTCTTGTACTGATCATATACTTCATCTTACTTTCTCTGTAAAGCTTTCTAAATTTTCCAAAGATAGGAATTGTTGCATATGAAAATTCAAGCTGCAAAGTTCCTCTAAGATTTTCTCCCCATGATATAGAAAGTAGCATTCCATACCTAGGTGGAATATCAGCCACAACAACATCCATAAGGACATTCTTGGCTAGAATTTGTTCCAATAAGACCACTAAATCCTTGATAAGACCAAGATGTTTCACACTCCCTGAATCAAATGAATAGAGGTCATGCTAAGGTCTTGTGATGTCAAGTCCTAACTTGTTCATAATGGATTTAGGCATGAGGTTGTGGGATGCTCTAGAGTCAAGCATTACATTGTGAAGAATAAAATCATGGATCTTGAGACTTAAATAAAAGGGAGGAACTTCACTATCTTCTGATTTTCCATCAACAGCAGGACCAAAAAGAAGCTCAGGATGATCATCACTCAAGTTAACCATATCAGATGTTTGATAAAATCTAAGCAACTTATTAGCTTGAAAATTATATTGATCATTCTTCATTATCTCAGTTAGAGGAATAGAAACTGTCAATTTAGAAACTTCATTTTCAAGAGAAAAATGAGCAGGATGTTTTTCCACCTCTTTTAATGATGTATCCTTCTTTTTAGGCAGTTCTTTGGATGGAGAATCTTTCTTCTGCCCTCCTTATTGAACTCCTTGATCTTTTATTTGATTGCTGGTGGATGCTTCATTAGCTTTAGGAGAAGTAGAACCAACGTGTGCTTTTTCTTTACCTTTGTTTGGTACAACAACTTGTTTTTGCTGAGTATTATTTTGAGAGCTTTGCTTCTTTTGATTGGCAACTATGGGAACATTTATGCTCCTCAAACCATAATATATTTGAACTTGTTTGAGGAATTTTGATATCCTCTCTGATAATATTCAGTGCACATTAAATCTTCATTTGACATGGCATATTCTTGGTCTTTTGATGCAAAATTTCTTCATAATATTGATCTTCTTCAGTGAGGAAAAAAGGTTGTGGATTTTCCTCAATTAAATGGTTTTATCCAGAAATTTCTTCTTCATCATCTTCATTAGGGCCTTCAGTATAATTATTTGTAAAAGGTGTCCTAACTTGTTGTTGACCTTGTGGATCCTGACCCCTCAGTTCCTTTGTTTAATCCTGTATTGGGGTTGCTGATTTTGACCCCTGAAATTGGGATTTATTATAGAAGGTTTAGCTTTTCTATCAACACTAGAAATCTTATCCATAATTTTATCCATGGCTTTAATCAAAGTATCAATTTTTCCTTCTGATGAAGTGGATGTTTCTTCTTTTATTGTGACTCTTTTCTATGTTTTGACCTTAGACTTTTTAATAATCAAATTGGCCTCTACACTTACTGCATTTCTTTGCATTTCTTCCAAAGTTGATGGGTTTCTCTCCCTCAATTGATAGGCCATATCAGGGTCAAAACCATCAGGGTAATGGAGTAAATCAAGGCATGGGGGAGGCTAGATATTGTTAGGAATTGAATGATATATCTTATTAAATCTAGTTGTGAATTCTTGGATAGATTCATTTGTATTCTTTTTTAGAGCATTATATTATGCTAGGATTTGCAATGGATTTTTCTTCTCTTCCCATTTTTCCATGAATAGATCAATTAGCTGTTGTGAAGTACCAATTGTACCAACCCCAAGAGACCCAAACCATTTATTTAATTCTCTAGAAAAAAATTGAGCAATAATACACATCTTAGAATCATCATTGTCTACTTCTTCAAGATCTATAAAATCATTTACTTTAGCCACATGCTGATAGGCTGTAATTTCTGATGTTTCATTAAATAGATGCAACCTTTGACCATAATTTTGAGGTAAAGTAGTAAGTTGACGCAGTAGAATTAGTGGAGCAAATCTGGCCATGATTAATGGATGAGGTGGTGGAGGTGTGAATTGTGATGTAGATTGAATAAAAGTTTACAAAGGTAAAGATGGAATGAAAGGAGGAACATATGATGTAGTTGTATAGGATGGCAAGGTAAAAGAAGTATCAAAAACATGTTGCTGATATTGAAAATAATATTTTTCAGAGGTTTCTTGAAATTTGTCTACTAAGCCTTTAAGTTTATGAAAATTAGACCAAACTTTAGTATCAGTTTCAGATTCAAAGGTTTCAGAAAATGGTGAAGAGAACTCAAAATCAAAATGGTCAAAAGTATCTTGTGAGAGAAAAGTGTTAGACTTGGTTCTAATTAAATATTTTTTAGGTGATAGAGAAAAATCCAAATCTTCGGAGACAAACCTCGTAGGTCGGGAATTTGATTTAATTAGTGAAGGAAAAACTCGTTTTGACTGTCGAGACCTAGTGTTCTATTTTCTAAGAATACATTCAGGATTATATACCAGGGGTGATGGATTAGGATCAGGGTTTGACATGGTATATCTTTGAAGAGATAGCTTAGGATCAAAATTTTATGTTTTGGCTCAGGTTTTGACTTCAGCCTGTTCAAAAAATATTTCCCGCGAAATATTTAACAATCGTTCCCTGGCAACGACGCTAGAAATGTTATCACTCTCCCCAACTTCCTAGGATGAAATTAGGAGTGAAGAAAGGTAACTACAAACCAACTTTTAGATAGGAAACTAGCCCTACCTAACCACAGAGGGCTCTCTCTGTGTCACTTTTTAAATATTCAATTTTGTGTTGAGTACTAGATTTTAGGCTAGATATAAATTAATTTGTTTTAGAATTTTTTTAATGATTTATTTGCTGGATAAAAACTATAATCAGTGAAGCTAAAATTGATTTCAAAGGTTGGATTGTAGAAAACTGAGCAAGGCAAGATAGGCAAACGATTTGAGCACATTTAATTTGTCATTGGTGTATAGTGGTAGAAAAGAGAGGGGTATGAATGAGCATTTTACTGAATTCATTCATTAGAAGAAAAGACACATTGTAAAAATCTTAATAAACAGAACATTTGACTGATTTCTGCTTATAAACTAAATAAGATTTTACACAGAAAATGGAATGGAAATGAAAGAACAGAAAAAGGCACAATGCTCAATAAAAATACCACATGAATATCACACAATACACAAAGTTCAAAAACTCGATTATTCAACAGTTATACTTCAGAAAGTGAAGTATTTATAGAAAAATAAATTACAACAGTTACATTAAAGGCTATACAAACTAATAACACTTTATTTGCTAACTAATTCTAACTACATCATGGAAATAAATTACATCTGTTGTGCTGGCGCTGGCTGTAACTGAAAACAGTTGCTGAAGAAGATAATCACGGGCTGTGCTGGCTGTCAGTTGACTGTTGATCTGGAAAAATTTGATTTTTTTACTTTTGCTAATTACTCTTGAAACTCACATAACTTTTCCCAGCGCTCTTCATCAGGGATAACTAATTTAATTACCATGCGGTAAATTTCATCTGCTTCAGTGTATTTGGCAAAGGTGGGCTTCACCACAAAGACATGTTTGATTTCATACTGAATGTAAATGTCATTGCTTAATGCTCCCAATAGTGCCTTTCCTGTTAATGTGCCCTTTATATTTGAAAACTTAGCAGTATCCCTGGAAATATCATGAAGCCTTTTTCTATAGTCATCTCTAGTCATCAATTTATCATTAATTACAAAAAGAGAAGGCAATCCTTTTTGTGTTAGAGACTCTATCCTGTTGAAAAATCTCTGAACTGTAACCTCCAGACTATGAAATTTTTCTTCAAGTTGAAGAATCAAATTCTTCTTTGTCAGCACTTTCTTCACTTCCATGATGGTTTCTGTTCTGTCATCAATGCCCAATTAATCCAATTCATACCTGTTTTTTGAATTCAAAAATCTAATAATATTATTTTCTGTGGTAGGCTTCTCTCCTAATTGTGCTTTAATGGTTGTAATGGCCTCATTTGTCTTTTGTATCAACTCCTTTTGCTAAAAAATGATTTGTATGCTTGGCCAAATTTCACTGATAGACTCTGTGATGTCTGCCCAAATTGTCTCTTTCACCTGGCCCAAAGTGTTACCAATGGAAGATTCCTTTTTCTCTTTCTATAACATTTCAATCAAATTTTTGCCCTCTGTGCTTCAGCTGCATGGGAACTATCTGTAATTGTAATAATTTTACTAGATCCTGCAACTTTTTTATCTCCTCTTCATGAATGGACATGTTCTGAACTGCTTTGGTAAGCTGGTCAGCTCCATCTGCAGTGCTTGATATAGAAGTTTGAGATATAGGAATGGCTGCTGGTGGAACTGCTTCCAAAGGAACCTTTGATGTCTTCACTACTGCTTCCTTTTGCTTTATCATCTTTTCTAACTCTGATTCCATTTGTTTTAATTGAGCATTCTGCTCCATTATGAACTTCATCATTTCTGTCTTCGGAGTTTCATTTTCTTCAATATCCTTTGCTAAAGGATCTTCTGTAGCTGGGATTTTCAATTGCTTCCTCCATGCTGCCATGTCATCATTTTTCTTCTTGATGATTTCTTCAATTCAATTCACATTGGATGGATCATATCCAATTTTTAACACCAGATCTTCTAGAGTTTTTATTCTTGTGTCCTTTGCAAATGCAGACACCTTCTCCAATTTCAAATGTGACTATACATTTTCCAATGAAACCTATAGTTTTGATAGACTTAAAGTAGTATTAGTAAGAGTTGATGAAATCATCTCACCAGTTTTCTTATGTAGCTCTATTTGATCTATTGGATGAATCTCTTTTGTATCAAAATCAAATGTATCCCTCTTATAATCTACTTCTGATTTTGGCTGTGGGATCCGTGCTTGAAGAAATTCAAAATGCATTTTTCCCTTCTCAAAATCAAAAGTTGAAAGCAGCTTGCTTTGGGAGCTGGGAGTTTGTTTCCAAAACTGGTTATATGTAGTTGTCTTCAAAATTTCATTATTCAACTTTATCTCTTTGAAAGTATGAAAGACAGTCTTCTCCTTCTCCCCTGTAGCAGATGTGCTAGTGTGAATGGCTTTTTGTTGATCTTGAGAAGTTGATGTTTACTGAACTTTAGAAACAATAGAAGTAGTAGGAGTAATAGAAGTGCCTTTATCACCTGTCTGTGTAGAAGGAGGTGTCTCTTCAGTAACGATGATCACTTCTTTCTCTGACTCCTTGCTGGGATTAACCTTAGGATTTAACTTTGTTTTCTTCCTGTAGTTAATTTTGAACTCTTTACTAGATGAATCAGTCATTGGAGACGACTGATCTTCTCTAACTATTTTTCCTGTTCTTTCTTGTGCAATACGAGTCTGCAATTCTGATGTAGACAATGTCTACTCTTCAACCTCCTATAGTGTACCTTCTGTCCATTCAAGCTGATTCATGTAATTTTCAATCTCTGGTCTAGGTATATGAAAACATGGTGTAGATTTATTTTCCACCCTTAGTTTGGAAATGACACCAAATGGATCATAAGACCATGTAAAACTTGGGGTAAACTGCATTTTTTTCAACAAATTATCTCCTTCCTCCCATGCTATCCTGCTATTACAGATAAAAGGACCTATATTTGTTTTAATTTTAAACTGTGATTTCTTTTTAGCAGAGAAAAAATGCACTTCATCTGCATTAACCATTTGTCTAATATACTCCAATGCAAAAATACTCATGGGGAGGAACTTGGGAAACTTATAAGGGGGAAGTTCACATCCATAAACTCCGAGTTTTTCATAATTTGGGAAAATATACTAATCCCCTGTTCTAGCTTGATCTGAAAGCTGCAATACCTTTCTAATTTGTTCACTAATTCTTGGCTCTGGAGTGCTATTTAACAAACTGAGTGCTGGATGAAGAAACAATTTCACAAATTGTTTAAAGAATATTATTTTTGTTCCTTCATGACTAATGAAGTCTAGAAAATGATTGACTGTTGGTTGCCTTCTTCATCTAGTTTATGTAGGAAAAACTTAAATTTGTCTCCTTGAGAGTAGAAGAACAAGTAAACTAACACAAAGGCATACATAAAAACCTCTTCAGTCGCGAATTTCACAAACTGATCATGGATAGAATCTGCAATAAACTAACTGAATGAAAATGATGGAGGGTTTGGAATAAATGGAAAATATGGGAAAAAACCCTATGATGGCTTCATCTACCCATTGGTATGAATAATACCAAGAAGGTAGGAAATGGTTGTGATAATTTGTTTGGACCTTTCAGGGAAAATGGATGCTGGAAATGGAGGGTTTTTCTTAGGTAATGGACCATTTTCAGTCATGAATAGCTCAAAAGTTTGAGATCTCTTTGAAAAATATAACTTTTGGTATATTTCTATCAAGGTTTCCTGGGAAAATGGGGTAACATTCTCTGTGGTTGGGGCTTGGATCATCTGTTCTATTGTTTGGAAATTAATAGTTAGTAGAATCTTTCCCGTGGGAGTGATAATAGCTCTCTGGTTTGGCATATACCAAGCTTGGCATCTCCTAACAAACTCTGGGGCACTATGGGTATGAGGAAAGATGAAATGTGGGATATTAGAATCCCATAGTTGTATGTCATCTGATTTATCCAAGTATTTGTCTTCTAACCAATAATATAACTCAAAAAGCTCAATGTCGTATAAGGTTTCATGTATTTTTTTTAACTTTTTTTGCTAAGGGAATGTGATGAAAATCAATTGGAGGATGTAATAGCAGAATTATTGGTTGCTCAGGTCCTTTGTTTTTCGGAGGCATGGCTGGCTCTTGTTGTAATGGCAGAAGACATGAATTCTCTGATACAAAACAGAGGCCGAGACTAAGGATAAGCTCTGCAACTAGAAGAAAATCAGTAGCTGCAAGAGAAAGCTTCAAACATTGATGAATTTGACCTTTGGAGTTCTGGCGGTAGCTGTAAATTTAAAAACCTGTGCAGAGTAGATTAAAAAGGAAAAGTAAAAGTTTAAACATGCTTGCAATGGTGAATTTATGGACAATTTGTTTATTTCTCGTTTGAAAATGGGCACAGGTACGTTTCCTAATGGTTAGGCATTGAATTAATTGGCCAAAGGCTAGGAAAATGTGGGAATTAAGTTGATTGGATGTTTCGGAGTCCACGTTGGCATGACGTGATAGGCGGGAGAAATGGTGGTTTTGATAAGCGGGTAAGCAGAATTTCGGAGGGGTGTTAGAGCAGTAAGTGGTTTCGTGTGTGGGGGAGGGGGGGGGGTGCGAAATCACATAGCTCTAACACGTAGCAGTGGGGTCAATGTTCAATACCACTCTTTTCGGACCCCCCCCCCCCGACATTAAGTCTCAAATGATGAGGGGGGGCCGAAGTCTAATACGAGTTGTCGGATTAGACTATGATGTGATGGATGATCGACGAAGTGGGGGAGATTTAACGTACGACAGAGTTTAGTGATTTGTGGGGTAGGGGTATGATAAAGGTGATGTGACGTGAAATACTGATGAATGAAGGGATGTAACATGTCACGATGGTAATGGATAATATGGTAGTGGAGTATGATGGTGGAAGAGTACAACTCATAGGATTTAAAACCTATGGTTTCAAAGGTTTATTTTCGAAATATTAAAGATAAATCTTTAATATAATGCAATTTCAAAATATCTGTTTCCAACAAAGTTTTTTCATTTCTTTTCGAAATATAGCAACAGAGCATAGAAATTCTATGACATAAAGTTTATTTAGGACTATAAAATTTGACTTGCCCCTTCAATTAAGCCTTAATGGATGAGATGGAAATTTAACTGCCCTTTTTAATAATAGAAAACTGAAGACTTTTCATGGCAGTTTGACCCTAACTTTACTTATATGTGATGGAAAGACATGACTTTAGACCTCTAAATGGAGATGAATTAGTATGAAGGAGAAACATATCATGATGGGAATCATTTAGTGACCAAAATTATTGTTGAAGATTAATTGAAAAGCAAAAAATTTTGACTAAAAACCTAATGAAAAACTCTCAAAAGAGTTATCTTTGATCACTGAAAAACTGACTCTAACACTCTCCACAGAATGCTAAGTCCAATGTACTCTTTTTGTTGGAGATCACAAGTGGGTTTGAATTCCTAAACACAATACTTCTTCTTTATACCCAACTGTTTTTCCCATATACCCTTTCGAAACTTCTCAAGCACAAAATTCTTTAACTCCTTGCTATTTTTGGGGCATGCATTAAGGTAAATATTCCATTTTTGCATCCATTTTTTGTTTTGTCTCATCCATGATTTCTTTCTTTCACTCATACCTTCATTGAAGATAACTTTCTGCCATCTATCTCTTCCCATTTGCTCAATTATTTTTATATACCTTATAAGATGTACCATGGAAATTGCTTTGATGCGAGCTACGCCTGTTTCACTCAACATCTTCTCATAGGGAACCAAAATTTTTATTTTAAACTTGCTCATGATCAAGTGTTTTTGAATTTTTTCAATTTGTTTCCATTTTGAAACATAGATGCTGCTAGCCCACAATTCATACCCATATAATAGCACTGGACAAACTAGGAGTCCAAAAAGTACTTTGATCGTGTTCCAATCCCATAACTCTGCCTCTCTACATCT
The DNA here is from genome assembly GCA_034641835.2 of Pinus albicaulis. NCBI lineage: Eukaryota > Viridiplantae > Streptophyta > Pinopsida > Pinales > Pinaceae > Pinus > Pinus albicaulis. The sequence goes on along the minus strand of CM076581.1, from coordinate 1,334,957,276 downwards.
ATTTTGAAGTGCATAAAATGATTTCCACCATCCTAAAATTATTTTATTTATGCAATCCTTCTAATTAAGCTTGTTGTTGAAATCGATCTCGAGGTACTTGTATTCATTTACTTCTTCAAGAATGTTGCCTTCAAAGAAGAACGTATGCTGGCTTTGCTTCCTTTTATTAGAGAAAATCATTATTTTAGTCTTACTGGTATTGACTTGCATCCCCACTGCTTTAAAAAAATGCTCAAGGGCATATAGGTACATCTGCAATCCATGGGTCGATTTAGCAACCAACACAAGATCATTGACATATAGAAGAAGCTTTATCACAAACTCCCCCAATCGAACACCACCCCCACCTTGAAAATTTAGCCACTCTTCTAGTTTATCAATATATAAACCAAAAATGGTAGGGGATAAAGGGAAACCTTGCTTGACTCCGATGTCACTTCTAAAACTTTCTGAAATGACTTTTGAAGTTCTAATTTTGACTTTCACCTCTTCATAAAGCCTATGGACAACAACTCTATATTGTAAAGGAATTTCAAGTTCTTCCATTCTATGCCACAACTTATCTCTAGGGACTGTGTCAAATGACTTTTTGAAGTCAACAAAGCAACAAAATAATTCTTCTTTGCTCCTCGAAAACCTTTTCAACAATATGTCTCAGCGTGATACCATAATCTACTATGGAATGCTTCCACCTAAAAATCGTTTGCCCTTTTGCCTTCTTTTCTTTTACTTCTGCCCACTTACTGAACTATTTTCTACCATGCCACTGAAAAGCTTTGCAAACAAAGGATTGATCATAATGGTTCTATAGTTAGAAGGATTATTAATGTATCCACTTTTAAAAAGGGGAATTGCTAGACTAGTTGTCCAATCCCTTGGGAATCCTTGCTGAAGGAAGTTGTTGAATATTTCCATGATGTGCGGTGACAAAATGTTCATTCCCCACTTTAGATATTCTGCTTGAAGTTCAAACAAGTCCTTTGCCTTCCCTGTTTTCAAATTTTTAATTCCTGCCTCCACCTCATGTACTGTGAAAAGTTTTGTAGTTGTGTTGATCCTAGGAGGAGGCTCAACCTCTAATTATTTTTCATAGAGTTGCCTTGCATAGTCAAGCCATTGATTGGCTATAATATTATTTTCCAATTGCTTCTTCCTTGGTTGAAATTCCTGTAAAAAATGCCTTGGGTTATTCTTTCCTAGATATATCAACTCTTCCAGCCTTGTTTACATGAAATCATATTTTTTCTTTTTTAAAATATGCTTATATAACTTTACATTCATCTTCCCCTTTCCTTCCTTTTTCAAGGTTATCCTTGCCATTTTTCATTCCTAATTGACCCACGCATTCACAGGAAAATAATTTGATTCTGATTTCCTATTTTTTCCCCTTTTCACTTCTCAAGTGCACCCTAGATTATATTTGTTAACTCATGGATGTTGAGGCTTTGGGGACCAATTTTCTCCTTCTGAACTAATCTCTTCAACATTGTTTTGAAGATAGTGCAATTTACTTGTGTTAAAATAATTTTTCCCCTTGATGTCGATTGTTAAGAACATTGGGTTTTCCTCCTATTCTATCTTTCTTCTAACAAGGATAAATTTATATAAATTGGGTTATGACATGATTTTAAGTCCCAAATATGCTCTCCAGTCTTAACTTCATCTATTATTTCTATTATGCTTTATGAACCAATAACATAGTCAACGACGCTTGCCCCATTGTATGTGTTGCAAGTGAAGTTCCTGTTGGGGCCCTTGTTTTGAAATTAAACAATTTTGAGTTGCGAATAACAGGTGGCAGAACGCAACCACGGTAGGTAGAGAGCTGTCACGGTTGCGAAGAACTAAAGAGCAGGTGGGGCGATTTTTGCGGAAGCAAACATAGATGGCAGAAGGAAGCGAAAAAAGACAATAAGTGGAACTCCTAATAATCAGGGGGAAGCAGCAAACAACCGAGCAGAAAGAAAGGAAGAACTGTAAGTCATGTTGGCAACAGAACAAATAGGCAGCTGGACAACGGAGGAAGAAGGTTGGCACAGTAGGGATCAAAGAACAGGAGTTGTAGGAGAGCTCTGTTCATGTTGTTTGTTTTGTTCTTTCTCTCTGCTCATTCTGTTCTGTCTTATGCGACACTATTGTAATCAGTTCTACCAGGAATGCTCTGAGGAGCATTGTAACTTCCTTTTGTTGTTAATGAAATACATTTTGATCTGAGGTTGTTGTTCTGAGATTTGTATTGTGTTCTAGCTTAGTTGAACGTGCGGGTTATTTAAAATTTTTGGTTATCATTATGAATATGTTCATAGATATTGTCATCTATGGAGTTATTACATTTATTCGGAGTACTTATTTCTGTTTGGTTTATGCATCTTTCATGCTTGATTGATACTTGATCTAATCCCAACTTTAGTAAGGTCACGACACGCCTCGGGTGAGACTCTCTACTCCTTGGAGCAAGGTGAAAATGCCGGCATTATGCTAGACTACTGCGGAAAACCTTATTGGCCTCCGTCCTAAACCTGGGTCTTTCCCAAGAGACCTTCTCCCTCGCCAACAAATGGTTCCATTGCCGCGACCTAAAATTCCACTTTTGAGTTAGATCATGGTATCGCAGATCTTTGAAAAATAAATACGAAACTGGTGGGATAATCACATAGATTAGTTAATCGCTCAGCTAGCAGAGTTGAGATAACAAAGGGAGAAATATGTTAAGAATCGGGTTCTATTCTTTGAATCCGCCAGTGATATTTACGAGATCTTCTGGGGAAAATTTCCAGAGGAGCTCTACAACTGGTTACGGAGACTAAAGGCCAAGACAGTCCCAAGAAGTTCATGGAAGGTCTGTTGCAAGTGGGTGCACGTAGATCTCGTAGCCCTCCATCAGTTAGATACCGATCTGACCCGAGCTGTAGATTTCTGGGTGCAATCTACCTTAGAGGGATACATCGTGGAATTTACAGCTGAATGCTACCAGTTTTTCTCAAAAGCAGACATATTCAGATAAAGGCTGCGCAGAGAGCTGTTGAAGGAGATCCCCTTGTGGATTAAGGCTTTGATGATAGACGGAGGATTGATGGAGTTCCAAAAATCTGAGATGGAGATCTAAACCTCTAGTACTGGGGGAAGGAGCTGAGGGAAAGATGCTACAAGTACGTTGAAAAGGGGAATAGGGATATGGATTTCGAGACTTCCAGTAGGTTGAGGGAACGATGAGCACATCGGAGGGCGCAACTCGCTGAGAAGTGGCAAGAAAGGGTGATGAGAGAATTGCAAAGATAAGAAAGGAATAGAGAAGACAAGGAGAAGGCGCCTCAGACAACGAAGGAGATGGAAGGTCAGATGGGTTCCCATGATATAGGGGGGACCACTAAGGAAGTGGGGTAGGTGTATAGGAGCCGAGCCTAAACAGATAAAGGAAAGGAGTACGACGGAGATGACGCGCACCCTGAGGAGACGTCCTATGTGGAGTTGCATGTTGCGATGGAGCAGCTATTCTGAGAGGGGTCAACACCCATAATCCCAGGTAACTCTATTCCCCAAAGTTCTAGTATCTCTAGTCCCGACCTTCCCCTGGTACTTTATCAGCCATTAGGTGAAATCTTTGTTAAGTTACAAGAGTTGAATTTATGAGAAGTGAGTAAGTGGAATAATGTTCAGTCCACAACAGTAACACACACTAGCGGCAGTGCTAGTAATACCATTTCACAACCGGGAGTCAGGGGTTTTGTTATGGTAACCCCCACCCAAGGAAGCATGGAGGGATTATTTACCCGGTACCAAGAGTTCTCTGGGAGAGGTAATGATGATGTAGAACAACACTGGTACCTGTGCGAGGCCATATAGAGGGCTCGACAGATGCTAGAGGCAGGTAAGTTAATAGAATTTCAAACTGCTCTCAGGGAGAGAGCTCTACGCTAGTTTATAAAGTGGTCTGAGGCTCATCAGAACCCAACATTAGACAATGTAAAGAGGGATTTAGTTAAGGAATCCAAATTACCCCAAACAGATTAACAGGGTTTGTTAGAGATGTGGGAGATCAGGTAGCGAGAAGGGGAAACTGCATGGGATCTAATGAGGAGATTCAAGGATGTGATTGGAAAGCTCAGTTATCCAATCGATCCTAACCATCAGAGAGATTGGTTCATCAAGGCCCTTCTTCCACTAACAAGAACTCCGCTGACACAACAGAAGATCGAAACATTGCAGGACGCACTGGAACAAGCTATGAAGATAGAGGCCATGGCGGGATATCTGCAAGAACTTAAGGGAGGAGCATCAACTCAGTACCCTTCCATCCCGGGGTTACAACATCAAATAGCTAGCCTGATAGAGAAATTGAAAGAAATTCAACCAATGTGGCTCGCAAGGCCAAATTTATGGTGTATGCACTGTCTAATGGAAGGACATGTGGTAGCCGAATGCCCTAGGTTGCAGGGCCAGAATGTGGGGACATTAGCAACAGGGGCACAGGGAGCTCTGCCAGTAGGAGGAGTTGGGCAGGTAAACACCCAGGGATTATATCCACTGTAACACCAGTACACGAGGTTCCCCTCGCAAAAAAATTTAGCCGCGAATGAATATTGTGAGATATGAAAAAGCATGGGTCATCCACCCCGCCTATGCCCAATATTACAGAAATACTCCAACGTTCTGAAGAACATATACTGTGAGTTCTGTGCTTCCACGACACACAACAAAAAGCAGTGTAGGGCTCTGGATGCATTAGCGGAACGATTGGATAGGCCTTCATAGAGAGTGAATGAGGCTCCCAGAGGATGAGGGGGAGGCATGCGAGTAGGCTGAACGGGAGGGAGAGGGCTAAAACGTTGTTACAACTGCAACCAAGAAGGTCACGTGGCTAGGGAAGGTCCACTTCCTAGAAGACCTTGGTGCTCTCAGTGCAGAGTTAACATGCACGCAACAGAAGACAACCTAGAGCTTATTAAAAGATGGGAAGAAAGAGCCAGACAAAGAGGGACAAATCTAGTAAATGCAGAGCTGAGAATAATAGAGGCTCAAGCTATGCAGAACGTGGCCATAGTGAAACGAGGAGGAAAAAGAACTGGGGAGGATGCACAAATGATGGACTCGATAAAATTGATAAGGCCAGCATCTCCAAAGCCAATGTTCAGGCAAAAAAGGTAGAAGTAATTCTTCCAAGAAGCAATGGAAACATTTGCCTAGCTTGGGGGAAGCAAAGACATTGAACTACCATAGACCAAGGAAGAAAACGAGAACCAAGATAGTTCAAGTAATACGACTGAAGAATGGTTCTGTCTATTTCTAAAAATTGTTAACAACACGCCAATGTTAGAACAGTTAAAGCAATACCTGAAAAGAGTAGTGTAGAAGGCCATAGGATCAGGGGAGTCAATTGATGCAATACAGAAATATATCCAAATATTGAAGAGGAATAATAAAAGGATAGGAAAAGAATTTCGGGTGAATACTCAAGTTGCAGGATTCCAAATTAAGGACACAATGCTTGACCTAGGGTTTGATGTAAATATCTTGCCCAGAAAGACATGGGAAGCATTGGAAAAGCTGAGGCTAACATACTCACCAATTCAACTCCGTATGGCGAACCAATATTGCATTGTGCCCATAGGAAGACTGGATGAGGTCGAAGTCGACGTTGCAGGAGTAAAGACATACACGGACTTTGAGGTAATCGACATTATGGGGGACAAAGATCCCTATCCAGCATTACTGGGGATTGATTGGGCTTTTGAAAATTACGCAGTAATAGATTTAAAGAAGGAATTGATGGTCTTCGAGGATGGAGAGGTCAGAGTCACTCAACCACTCGACCCGTATCAAGGTCCCCGATACACAGAGTCTGTTGACAACAGGGAAGATGCTCAGCTTCTTGACCATCTTTATCAAATGACTACAGGGAAAAGGGAAAATTACATCAACCCGACAACGGTTTGATCTGTAAGTTGGAGAAACATTCAAAGCTCAGACTTTGGCTTGGAGATAGCCTAGGATGATTGGAAGCAAGGAGGATATGAGACCAATACAAGAATATGAGCCAACATCGGAAGAATCAATTGGATCGGGACTGAGGTAAGAGATTACCCAACTTTGTTCGATATCAACGCTGTAAATACTTTCATTACCAAAATAGAGGATAAAGTACCATAGGACCATAGGGTCCCACTCATGGACATGGCTTTACAATCCACATCTGCAAGATGGTGGAGTAACCACCGCAACTCATTGTCGCAATGGGACAAAGTTGCGGTAACATTGAGAGCTAGGTTCAAGGAAGAAGAAGGACCACGCTTCAATGAAAAATATCTAGGGGAATCAGACTCCATAGAGCATTTGAAGGAGTGCGAGGGTTAATGGAAAACCGCGGGATACCTGAAAGAGCTGTGGGTACACAAGTTTATACATTCACTGGATGTAATTCCCCAAGCTTGGTACCTAACTGAAGAGAGGAAGAGGGGAACCACTACTTGCAAAGTTGCTGCAGAGAAATTCATGCAGTGCTTCTTGTTTGAAGGAGAAACAAAACCAGTCAAACAAGCATTACAGGCTATTAAAAAGGTACTGTTCTTCCTGGAGACTCAGGAGGAGGACGAGCAACTGATCCCAAACCAATGCCTAAGACAGACGGTGGCATGCAAAAAGATAAACAGTGAGATGGATGACGATAATCTTGAAGGTCTCAGACACCTGTACTTCGAAGAAAAATAGGGGGAGTAGGATATCAAAGAAGACCCAATGACAGAAGGAATTCATCTGCCACCACTAAATACCAAGAAAATGAACATTGGGACAGAAGAGAAATCCAAACTTGCGTCGATTGGTGATTATTGGGATGCCGAGATGACTAAGGAAATATTTAGTCTACTACAGGAATATGAAGACTTGTTCCCATCATCAGTGGCAGAGTTGAAAGGAATAAAAGGAGACATGGGGGAGATGCATATAATCTTGAAGGCCGAATCAAGGCCAATCAAGCACAGACCCTATCGGTTAAATCCAAGGGTGAAAGAAAAGGTTAAGGCAGAGATTGAAAAAATGCTAAAGGCAGGTTTAATATTCCTGGTGGAAGAAGCAGAATGGGTATCTCCCATAGTCATACAAAGAAAAAAGGATAAGTCTGAAATCCGAGTCTGTGTTGACTATAGGAGCTTGAATAATGCCTATGTACATGACCCATTCCCCACCCCGTTCAGTGACGAAGTCCTCGACAATGTTGTGGGGAATGAGGCATATCCCTTTACAGATGGATTCTCAGGGTACCATCAAGTAAGGATTGCCGAGGAAGATAAGAAAAAGACAAATTTCACCACCGAATGGGGCTCCTTCCCATATCACGTAATGCCATTTAGGTTGAAAAATGTGCCAGCAATATTTTCACGCATCGTGATAGCAGCATTCTGTGAATACATCCACACATTCCTGGAAGTCTATATGGATGACTAGACGGTATACAGTCTATTAAAAGACCATGCAACATTTTTGAGAATAATGTTTGATAGGTGAAGGCAACTCTAGATTTCGTTGAACCTAAAGAAGTGCATCTTTGCGGTGCCTTTTGGAACACTTCTAGGACACGTTGTATGCAAACAGGGAGTTTGCGTGGATCCAGCAAAGGCAGTAGTAATAATTAACATGGAGGCTCCAGAAACTGTGAAGAATTTGAGGTCACTGCTAGGCCACACAGGTTACTATAGGAGATTCATCCACAACTACGCGAAGATAACAACCCCATTGGAAAAACTGTTGCGGAAATTAGAGCAATTCGACTGGACAGAGGGTTGCATGACAACCCTGAATACTTTTAAGGAAAAATTGGCAAGTGCACCAATATTGGTTCACCCGGATTAGGGCAAACAATTTCATGTCCACCTTGATGATTCCAGCATCGCACTTGGAGCATTTCTGGCTCAGCCAGGGGACACTTCAGTTGATCACCCTGTGTACTTTGCAAGTAAAAAATTATCCACAACAGAACGGAATTACACTACAACAAAGCGTGAGGCATTAGAAATGGTGTATTCCCTTCAAAAGTTTTGCCACTACCTGCTAGGAGGTATGTTTAAGTTCTTCACAAACCATTGAACTTTAAAGTACCTAGTAAACAAACTAGTCTTAGAAGGAAGAATCTGCAGATGGCTCCTACTCTTTTAGGAATTCACCTTTGAGGTGATAGTAAAACTCGGGAGACTGAATGTGGGGCTTGACCACCTGTCAAGGCTAGAAAATGGAGAAAGTGGAGGGTCTCTAGATGATAAACTCTCGGATGCTGATCTTTTCAGAGTAGAAGCTATCCCAGAATACTTGGACCAGATAGCAACCTACCTAACAATGGGACAGTGCCCAAAAGAATATACAGCAGTCCAGAAGAGACACCTAGTAGTTCGAGTAGCAGAGTATCACCTCATTGCAGGACACCTGTATAAGATGGGGCTAGACCAAATTTTATGAAGATGTGTCTTAGACCATGAGAGGGAACCTGTACTGTGGGAATGCCACTGTGGTGTTGCGGGAGGGCATGTTGGACAAAAACTGACGATGAGGAAAGTACTACAAGTAGGTTTATGGTGGTCGATAGTACACATGGAAAGTAAGGCATTTGTGAGAAAATGCGATGTATGTTAGCGGACCACACGTCCATCGCATAGATACAAGCTCCCACTCCACCCAGTAAAAGCACTGCAGCCATTTGAGAAATGGGCAGGTGATTTTATAGGTCTTATTGCACCTTTCGCAAGGCACTCACAGGCCAGATACGTCATAATGGCAACAAGTTATTTGACAAGGTGGGCAGA
>CM076581.1:1334820938-1334948387 GCA_034641835.2 Pinus albicaulis | reverse complement strand
GGAATTTCATGAGGCAAAAAGGGAATAAATGGAGGTTAATTATGAGTGAAAGGAGGGGTAAAATGAAAGGGAAAAAAACAGGTTTTTAGCAGTATTTCTCTTTAGGAAAACAATAGAGTTTTCAAGTTTACGAGGGAAACAGCAGTGAAGATTAATCAAAGGATAAGATATCTTCATAAGACTTCAAGAATTAACAATTTGGCAATAAAATTGTTTCTTGAAGGCTTAAAACATGATTTAGCCATAGGTGGCTAACAGTGGCTCCACATGAGGATGGTGCCTTCTTGAAGGCATCAAGAAATTCAGACTTGTATTCTCTGAGGGGCTGATCAATGCATGATCCATTGGGCTGCAAATTTCTTCACTTGGATGATCTTTTTCTGTTCTGATAATGTTAGCAGCCATGAAAAAACAACGAAACTTTATCAAACAACCTTTCTACCTACGCAATCCTACTGATCTAACATTTTTTCTTCTTTCAGAGTGCATTTGGATTGGCAAACTCCTTTACAAACATTTTATTCTTTTGAAAGCAAAAACTAATCTATGTCTACTTCTTATTTCTTCATGAACTCAAATTAAATAGTTGAGTTCATAAGCTTCTCTACCTAACTACTATCTGTTAGGATTAGACTGTCTAACAGATTTTTATTCACTAATTTCTAAAACAGAAATTTAAAAGCATACAAGTCAGGATTGAACAGTCTAACTTGTTGCTGATCTATGGCATAAAAACAAGCTGCACATAGATTATTATTTGCAGAAAATTAAATCAAAATGGGGAAGGCTGAAGATCTGAAAGTTTTAAGCACATCCTTCTCTTTTCTTCAGCTATGTTTTTAGGCTTTTTTGAGTTGTTTTTTCTTTGTTATCTGGTTCAAGTTTTGAGCATATTAGAACCATTTTTATTCTATCTTTGACTCGTGATTTAAACAGATTAGAGTCATTCTTCTTTTGGAAATTCATAGGTTCAGATTTTTAGCTTGTTTGAAACCTTTTTCTTCTATCCTAATCTACCTAACTGATAAGCCAAGATTAAGCTGTTTGGAAAATCTAATTCACTAACCTATCAGCAGTAAATTTAAAACTAATTAGTCATGATTAGGCTGTATGACTAACTAGGAGTGTGTTTTTTAGGAGTGGCATTTGAGCTTGCACACTTTCAGATTTTGTTTCTCTTTTTTGGTATGGGGCTGTACCTTTCTTTTTTTTACAATCTGCCCTCTTTTCTCTCTTTATTGTTTTTTGTATTTTTTATTTTTCTAACTTTGAATGCAATGATGGATGAAATATTTATAATGAGAAAAAAGATAAAAAGGCTCCCAAACATGGTAGGGTCAAGAGAAATAATGTTTGAGCATCCTGCCATTGACATGACCCCCAAATAGTTCAGCTCCATTCAATTCCTGCAAGAAATAAGCAGGGTTCCCCTTAGACCAATTGTCAATACCATTGGATCCCCCACGTATGAACTAGCAAAATATGTCACGAAAATTCTCAAGGCTCTGGTGGGAAACACTGATTCCTTTATTAAAGACTCTAGTGACTTCATCAAACTTATTGAAAAAGAGAAGGTGGAGGAGAATGACATCTTGGTAAGCTTTGATGTGATCTCAATTATATTTACCAAGATCCCTTTTGATGAAGCAGTAAAAGTTATTAATGGAGTCACAGATCCTGACACAGCCAAGCTTGCTGAGATTTGCTTACGATCTACCTTCTTTAGCTTCTAAGGGGAATTCTATGAGCAGGTTTCCGGTGTCGCAATGGGTTCACCACTCTCACCGATTGTGGCCAACTTATTTATGGAAAACTTCGAAAAGAAAGCCCTTGCATCCTTTCCTTTAAGTCCAGGTTGGTGGATGACACTAACATAAAGTGGTCACATGGTAGGGATAGCCTTGGGAAATTCTTCAATCACCTTAACTCAATTTCCTCGGAAATCAAGTTTACTATGGAGATGGAAGAAAACGGGAGCATTCCTTTTTTGGATGTCCTGGTTACCAGAAAAGAGAATGGAACATTAGGGCATCAAGTTTTTAGGAAGAAAACCCATACAGACAGCTACCTTCACGCTGAGTCTTACCATCATCCTGCTCAGAAATTTGGGGTCCTTAACACTCTTGCCGTTAGAGCTATTAGAATATCATATAAGGAACACCTGGAAGAAGAAATCTCTCATCTGACATCTGTTTTCCTGGGTATAGGATATAAGGAAAGGGAAATCAAGAAGGCCATAAACAGAGCAAGAAGCACCATCATATCCAAGAGACGTCAGGATCCTCAAGAAAGCAGTGAAAGAGTTTTTCTGCCATACATTAAGGGGGTGACGGATAAGATTTCCAAGGTGCTAGGAAGAAGTAACTTTTTTGCTCAATTCTCAGCAACTGGAACCATTAGACAAAATATGCGCTCTGTTAAAGACAACATTAGTGAGGGGCAACATAAAGGTGTTTACAAAATCGACTGCTCATGTGGAAAGTGTTACATTGGTGAAATGGGACGCTCTCTTCAAAAGCGTCTGAAAGAGCATGATGCTGATATTAAGCATGAGCGATCACGAACCTTCGCCCTTGCTGATCACTCCTTGAAAACAAAGCATCACTTGCGTCTTGAGGATGCTAAAATCATTGCAAGGGAGGAACACTATCTAAGACGTAAGATTAGAGAAGCGCTAGAAATTATAAAACACCCGGATAACATCAAGAGGGACGAAGGATACGAGATTAGTGATAGCTGGCGACCCCTTATCAGACAAATTTGCGACGTAAGTTCATTCACATCTCAGGTATGAGTTGGTAGGTTTACTTCTCTTCGTTTTTAGTAAGATAGTTTAGGGTCAGGATAGAACTCTTATTTTCCTCACTCATAATGTATATTTATTTTATTAATTTTTATTTTTAAAATGAAAATTAATCAATTAATATTTATTATTAGTGAGTGGAAGCTAAATTTAATTTAATTAGAATTCAAATCAAACTTATTTATTTAATTTATAGTCTAAAAATCGAAAATTTAGACGGAGGTTTAGTTAATAAGTATTTTTATAATTAAAATTTATTAGGGTTTAGTTAAGTATTAAGTTAAATCTTCATAGTTAATAGTTTTAATTTAGGGTTAGTTAATAAGAAATTATTATTGTTAAAATTTATTAGGGTTTAGTCAAGTATTAAGTTAAATCCTCATAGTTTTTAGTTTTAATTTAGGGTTAGACCCTTTAGATTAATTTATAAGAATTAGTTTCTCTAATTTATGTTAATTAGTGTAGGAAATTTTTTAATAAAGTTGCTTTAGTAATTCTAGGTTTCTTTTTAAATTAAAAATTTATAATCATAAATTAAAATAGGATTATCATTTTAATTATAGTTGTGGGATTATAGGTTGTAGCTTAATTATCTAGTAATTTTGTAGATAAAAAGTTTTTTTTTTCTAGGGTTTTATTAATTATTATCTTTTTAATTATTAAGTTAAGGTTAGTTAGTATGTTTTAGAGATAGATATTTTAGGGTTATTATAAAATTTAGCTCTACTATTTTAGTTTCGCTAGGTTTTGTTTTAAAAAATTTTTAAGTTAGTTTATAAATGTATTAAAATTTAATTAAGGTTATTATCTTAATATAGTTTTTAATTTAAAATTTTAGAATAGGAATTTCAAAAAATTTAGAATAAGGTAGAAATTTGATATTTTTAATTAGAATTTTAAATAGTTATAAGTGGGAATTATAAAAATTATAAAGTAGGGATATTATAAATTAAATTAAATAGAAATAATTATTTAATAAAATTAAGTTTTTAGCTTAAGTTGCTGTTGGTTCCTCTCTCATCATTTGCCCTCACTATTTATACCTTGTTCCCCCTGCTTCCTTGTTTCATTTTTCATTCATTCTTTCTCGTCCTGAAGATGGATCCCCGTTGGGATTCGAAACGTCGACCAGTCTTCTATGATACCATGGATAATCCAATTTCTGATAACGATAACTATAACCACAAAAGTTTAAAAACCAAAAAAAAGAAATAAGCATTGTTACCAGTAGTAGAATGAATGAGATAAGGGCCAAGCCATAAGTTATCAAATTTCTCATGCTTGCCCTTGTCTTCTCTCCTTGAGTCCCACTTTAACACTTTGTCACCAATGTTGAAATTGCTGGCCTTTGTCCTTCTATCAAAAAGCTTTTTGATGCTCTCTTGCTTTTGTAATGCTCTGTTCTAAACCTCCTCTCTGGTTTGCTGAAGATGTATAGTCTGATTAATCCTTCTAATCACGTCATTGTATTCAGACTGCACTTCTTGAATCAACTTCATAACTGGTACACAAAGGCTGGTTGGAAAAATTGCATCTATTCCATACACAAGCTGGTAAGGTGACATTCCAATAGATTTCTTAAGTGTTAATCTGTCAGCCCATAGTGCATGCACTAGCTTTGTGTGCCAAGATTTCTTGTTGTCCTCCAGCAACTTCTTGATTATGTTCACCAAAATTTTGTTTGAGGATTCTGCCAGCCCATTACCTTAAGGGTAATAAGCAGTAGAATGACCCAATGTTATCTGATATTTGTGACAGATTTCAACCATCTTCTTGGATCCAAATTCTGCTGCATTATTAGTGATGATCTTCCTAGGACAACCAAATCTAGAGAGGATATGAGTCTCAACAAGTTTTATGATGACAGAGTCATTGGCCCGCCTAGAAGGGATGGCTTCTATCCATTAGGTGAAGTAGTCTGTTGCAGTGAGAATCCATCTATGTTGGGAAGATGAGGGTGGATGGATTTCTCCTATGAAGTCAAGTCCCCACTGTTGAAAAGGAGCTTCAAAAGTGATTGGATGCAGAGGTAAGAGCAACAACTTTCTTTTGCCTTCAAAAAATTGGCATTTATGACAGGCAATTATCATCTTGTGTACATCTAGAAAGAGGGTGGGCCAATAGTAACCAACTCTAAGGATTTTGTTGGCTGTAGTCTTCCAGTAGAGGTGGCCTCCACATTCTCCTTCATGGAACACATGCTTAACCTTCTCTGCATCATTCTCAGGCAAACATTTAAGCAATATTCCACTTGCATTTTTCCAATAAAGACATTTATCTATAATGCAGTAGTTTACAGCCTTTAACTTTAAAAACCTTGCCTTTGTTTTTGATAAATCAAGAGGTGTATTCAGATTGAGAAAAACATATAGAATATCAGCATACCACGAGGAATTCATAAAATGATCTTTAATAATGGGAGTTGACAGTTCCTCTTGTTCATCTAAAGCATTTATCATATTGATATCAAGAACTTCAAAATTTGATTCAACCATTAATTTAGCTAGACCTTGGCCTTTAATGAGTCTAGTGGGCTTGATTTCTAAATCATATTCAAGTATCACAGCTATCCACTTACCTCTCTTACCATCTGGGTCTTGTGTTAGAATATATTTCACAACTGAATTTGGGACAAAGGTAATGATGTGGGAGTGCAAAATGTAAACTCTGAAGTCTTTTAGAGCTTTGACTAAGGCAAAGGCTTGTTTCTCCATAATGTTGTACTTCAGAGGGGCATCCCTCAATGCCTTGCTAAAGAATGCAATGGGCTGCTCTTGTCCCTATGGATTTTTCTACAATAGGACAACAACTATTGTATGTTCTGATGCAAACAAAAAATTGGAAAAATCTTTTGAAAAGTCAGGACTTATTAGAACTGGTGTTTTGGTTAATGCTTGTTTCACCAGCTCAAAAGATTTCTTTGCTTCCAAGGTCCATTTAACTCCTTGTTCCTTTTTCAGCATGTTTGTAATGTTTCTAAGGAGTTCGACCAAGTTGGGTATGAACCTTCTCAAGAAATTAATCTTTCCAATGAAGGATTCAAGTTCCTTGATGTTTTAAGGATGAGTGATTTGCAATATAGCCTCAATCCTCTTTGGGTCTCTCTTTATCCCCTCTTCTGATATGATGTGCCCAATAAGTTTATCTTCTTGGAGACCAAACAGTGTTTTCTTTGGAGTTAAAGATATCCAAAACTTTCTGCATTTCTCGAATACTTTTCTCAAGTGTTCTAAGTGCTCTTCATCTGTCTTGGAAAAAACAGTGACATCATCAAGGTAAATAATGATGAAGTAGCCTAATTCTTCCGAGAATGCAATATCCATGGCTCTCTGGAATGTAGCACCAATATTCATTAAACCAAAGGGCATTTTCACATACATGAAAGTGCCCCAAGGTGTAGTAAAGGCTGTCTTTAATTGATCATCAGGATGTACTAAAATCTGATTGTATCCTGAGTAGCCATCTAGCAAAGAAATTCTTTTAGAACCAACTACCCTTTGTAAAATATGATCCATCTTGGGTAAAGGGTAGTTGTCCTTCAATGAGGCTTTGTTTAAGTCTCTAAAGTCAATACAAAGCCTAATCTCTCATGTTTTCTTCCTAACTGACACTAGATTAGACACCCACTCTGAATATATAATAGGGACAATAATACCAGCTTCATACATTTTCTTGATTTTCTTCTCAACCAAAGGTAACAGAACAGGGTTTATTCTGTGCAGTTTTTGTTTAAATGGCTTTTGGTTTTCCTTGAGAGGTATCTTGTGCTGAATTATTTCAGTGTCATAGGATTTCAGATCCTCATAACTCCACGCAAAAACATCAGAAAATTCTTTAAACAGCTCTATGTATTTGAGTTTGATGTGAGCTGGTAAAGTTTTAGACAGTTTGATCATCTTTGGCTTTAGTTCACTGCCTTTATTACACTCTTCTACTTCAGTCTTGACAGGCTCCAGCTTTGGTTTCTTGGCCATGTCGTTGAAATCAAACAATTCTTCTAAAGGGACCACACCCTTTGGCAAACTTTGATTGTTAGATTGCAGAGTTTCTAAGTCTTCTGTTTCTAGCTCTGCAACAATTTCTGTTGTGTTTTCAAGTTTGTTAGACAACAGATTTACATCGGCCATCTCTGGAGAGTTTTCATCTTCATCAAGTAGATTTTCTTCACTAGGACAGTCTGTTTCATAGTTTGAATCTGAACTTGGTAGTTCAAATTCATTTCTGGATTGCAGGAAGTCTTCTATTTGTTTGTCTCCATCAAACACTTGCCAATATTTCTCGTTATCAGGGACAGTTGGTCTGAATTTAATCTGGGTGGTACATTGTTTGGTTTCAAATGGTGTTAAACATGTTCTAGCAGAAAAAGCTAAACTGTGGGCACGAATATTCTTTTCTCTTGGGAAAAAAATCAGTTGGGATTCCTCAAAAGTTTTCAATAAATCCATGAAATCGTTCCTATAGACTCTAAGTCTGGGGTGTTTGGCACTATATTCCCCATTTACTTTCCTAATGATTAACTCTGAATCCCCATGCACTTTTATTCTTTTGGCTCCTAATTTCTTCAACAGGTGTAAGCCTAAAAGAAGGGATTCGTACTCCGCTATGTTATTCGAACACTGAAAATTTAATCTGTAGGAATGGCCCTCAGTGTGGTTGTTCTCAGTGTTATGTATCCAGACACCTGAACCAGCATTGCTCCTAGTGCAAGACCTGTCGAAGTTCATACTCCAAAGAGGACTAGTTTCAGGTTCAGCAGTTTGGTTACTATCCTCTTCAACTAACGTGCTTTCAGATTGTTCTTGAAGATCAACACTTCGTTGAATTTGTTTTAATTCCTCAGGTTTTTCATTTAGTTGAGGACTGTTTTCTCGACTCTCAAGGTTTAAAAGCAATGGATGAATGATTTGTAGCTCTAGACCTGTGTTTTGTTTGCCATATTTTTCGGGTTTAGCAAACTGTTTTGATACTTATGTGTTATCTTCCTCCTCATCTCTATTTGCCATTAATTCATTTAAGGTCACTTGTTCACTGAATGTTTCGTCATTGAAAAGGATAAATGAGTCAAGGCCTGTATTTACAGAATAAAGGGGAGAGTTTTGCGGTCTCTCTTGGCTAGTAACCATGTACTGCATATGGAACTCCCTGTACAGTCTTCTAGTTTGATTAAAAATAGGGATAGTTGCATATGTCATATCCATCTGCATAGTTCCTTGTAACTTAGCTCCCCAAGATCTTGATAACAACATACCTTATTTTGGGGGTACATCAGCCACTACAATATCCATTACTAAACACTTGGCTGTTGTGTAACCAGCTCCAAAAAGAGAAGAAAAGAGATATCAATGCCTTAGAAATGAGCCACTTCGAGGGGGCAACCTCCAATACATTACATAAATGAACAATTCTTGGATGATACAATTTACAAAACCTCCTTTCTATATATATGAGTCCATGGGGCCATAATGTAATCCTAGTGGGCCACAATGTAATCCTAGCCGACCTAACAATAATAATTTAAGGGCACAATAATAACAAAATGGGGGTTACAAGGGTACAATAATAACAATAAGGGGGTTACACTAATAACAATAAGGGACTATACTAGTAATATAGGGACCTAACATACCCCTCTCCTTCAAAAAAGTGTTGTCCTCAACGCTTGAGTAGCTCTGGGTGCTTCTGTATAAACTTCTCATCCTCCCATGTAGAATCTTCAGTGGGTAAGTTCTTCCACTTGACGAGATACTCTGAAATTGATCGATTCCATAACTGTCGAGTTCTTGTTTCCGTGACCGCTTCAGGTTCCAATATGATTTTTCCTTCCTCATCAAGTTCTGGCAATATTGTTTGAGCTGGAAGATTTTCACCTATAACCTTCTTTAAGCATGAAACATGGAAAACTGGATGTACTCGCGAAGAAGCAGGAAGCTCCAATTTGTATGCCATAGTACCAATCTTTTGCAACACCTTGTAAGGACCATAGTACTTTGGCGATAATTTATTATCCTTCTTTGCTTGCTTGAGGGACATTTTTTTGTATGGTTGTAGCCGTAAAAATACCCAATCTTCTACATCAAAACTTCTCTCGCTACGATGTTGATCTGCCTGTTGTTTCATTCGATTTTGTGCCAAATTCAGGTTATCCTTTAAGAGTTGGAGAACTTCTTGCTGATGCTCGATGTGATCTTCCACTGCTTGAACCTTCGAATTTTCCCTTAAAGATGATGTGAGCGATGGTGGATGATATCCATAAAGTGCCATAAATGGGGTCATTTTTGTTGCCGTATGGAAGGAAGTGTTATACCACCATTCCGCGAGAGGTAACCACTTGACCCATTGTGTTTGTTTTTCAGATACAAAACAACGAAGATATCCTTCCAAATATTTATTTACTATCTCAGTTTGATCATCAGATTGAGGATGATAAGATGAGCTATGAGCTAATTGAGTACCCAAACAAGAAAATAACTCCGTCCAAAAATTTCCAGTAAAAATGGGATCTCTGTCGCTCATAATAACCCTTGGGCTTCCATGTAGCTTTTGAATTCTGTCCATAAATGTAGTAGCAACTGCACTTGCTTTAAATGGATGAGATAATGCACAAAAGTGTGCATACTTGGTAAGTCTATCAACTACCACCATGATGACATTCTTTCCTTCGGACTTAGGTAAACCCGTGATAAAATCCATTGAAATCTCCTCCCAACGTTGACTTGGAATGGATAAAGGTTGTAGAAGTCCCGGGGTCTTAATTGTCTCAACTTTATTCTGCTGGCAAACCAAACATTCCGCCACAAACTTTTGAATATCAGATTTAAGGCCATCCCAAAAAATTCTTTCTTCACCCCGTGGTAAGTTTTTAAAAATCCTGAGTGTCCTCCTAAAGGAGAAGTGTGCAATTCCAGAAGAATCTTTTGTTTTAGTTGGGAATTCTTACAAAGATATAAGCGATCTTTGTACCATAAGGAATCATTTTTCCAACTAAATGTATCAGATGTACTAGGATCTTGCCGCAACTTTTGAATGAGTGTCCATACATCTTTGTCCTTCTTCCATTCATCTCTTGCTTCGGTTATCCAATCTGGTTGGATAATAGAAATGGCACAAAGCAATGCTTCCACCTCTTCATTCTTTCTTGAGAGTGCATCCGCAACAACATTAAGCTTTCCTTTTTTGTAGATTATTTCAAAGTCATAACCCAACATCTTTGTGACCCATTTTTGCTGCTCTTCTGAAGATAGTCTTTGTTCCAAAAAGTGTTTAAGACTATCATGATCATTTTTTACCTTGAAGTGTCTTCCCATTAGGTAAGTTCGCCATTTCTTTAGTGCATGCAACATTGCTAACATTTCCTTCTCATAAATAGGTTTCTGTAAATACTTTCCTTTGATTGGACGACTTTCAAAAGAAATGGGTCTTCCTTCCTGCATTAAAACTGCACCAATTCCATTTCCTGAGGCATCACATTCCACAATAAAGGTTTTTGTGAAGTCCGGTGTAGCTAAGACCGGTGCTAGGCACATTGCCTCTTTAAGACGTTCAAAGGCCTTAGTTGCTTCAGGAGTCCATGAAAATGCATCTTTCTTCAATAATGTTGTTAGAGGTGCCGCTATTCTCCCATAATTCTTAACAAACTTGCGATAATACCCTGTTAACCCGAGAAATCCTCGCAACTGCTTTATGGTCGTGGGGACTTTCCATTCCTTAATGGCTTTAATTTTGTTAGGGTCTACTTTAAAACCCTCGTGAGATATAATATGACCCAGATATTCCACCTCTTGTACTCCAAAGAAACATTTGGATGTTTTTGCATATAATTGTTTCTCCCGCAATAGTTTGAGCACCCTGTCAACATGTTCAACATGATCCTTCCAAGACCTGCTGTAGATTAGTATATCATCAAAAAATACTAGCACAAATTTTCTAAGGAAGGGTTTGAAAATGGAATTCATCAACCCTTGAAATGTAGAAGGTGCATTGGCAAGGCCAAAAGGCATGACCAAAAATTCATAATGACCCTCATGAGTTTGAAATGTTGTTTTTGGAATATCTTCAGTCTTCATTCTAATTTGATGATATCCCGAACGAAGATCCAACTTGGTAAAATAAATTGCTCCATGTAATTCATCCAATAATTCATCAATCACAGGAATGGGAAATTTGTCTTTAATGGTGAGCTTATTGAGCTCCCTATAATCCCGACACATTCGCCATGATCCATCCTTCTTGTGTACCAATACTACAGGAGCAGAGAAAGAACTTTGACTAGGCTGAATTATACCTGCCTCTAACATTTCTGCAATCATACGTTCAATTTCGCTCTTTTGGACATAAGGATATCTATAAGGCCTGATGTTTGGAGGAACACTTCCTCGAATCAAATGAATAGCATGATCATGATCACGAATAGGTGGGAGTCCTTTGGGAGTTTCAAACACCTTGGAATGATTGTCCAAGACTTGTTGGAGATCTGCAGAAATATATGATTTTGATGTCGAAACTTCTAGTGAGCATAATTGTGCAATTACGCCTCGTTGTTATTTCTTTAGAAGCTTTGTCATGACATTAGAGCTTATTATCCTTCCTGGCTTCCCTTCAATACCCCGTAATTCCACTTCCTTTCCTTCTGAAAAAAATTTCAAGAAAAGTTCTTGAAAATTAAAAGCTACCGTCCCCAAAGATTGTAACCATTGTACTCCTAGTACAACATCAGCACCTCCCATAGGAATGGAAAGCATTGGACTAGTCAATACATATTCCCCCATGGTTAGCTTGATATTATGGCATTTTCCCGAGCAATTTATAGTTCCTCCATTCGCAACCATCACTTGACATTCTGGTGCTGGGTATAGGAAACAATTTAATTCCTTGGCTACCTTACAATGAATAAAATTATGGGTGCTACCTGAATCAATCAACACTATTACCTTTTTCTTCTTGATTTGTCCTTTTATCTTGAGAGTTTGAGGAGTGGTAATTCCTGCCAGTGCATTACACGATATGGTCGCATTCATTTCTTCCTCTTCTAGGGCTGGTTCCTGGTGTATATCCTCTTCTTGTTCATTTTCTTCTTCCTCTTCACAATCTATGTAAAATAATTTCTTCTCAGGACACTTATGACCTTTAGTGTATTTGCTATCACAACTGTAGCAAAGCCCTTTTGCTCTTTTTTCTTCCAATTGTTGTGGTGTCAACCTTGTAGGTTGTGGAAATCTAGATGTAGCAACACTTCCTTCTTTATAGAATTGAGTGGTAGGCTTCCTTGTCGCCATAACTTTACATTCAACTTTTCTTGCCAACCCGAATGCCTTCTCCAATGAATCAGGTTCCAGAACGCGAACTTCATGTTGGATGTTATCCTTTAAAGTGCCTATGAAGAGATCAATCCTGTGTTCCTCTGGAATATCAGTTACCCTTATATTCAATTTTTTGGAAGTCCTCAATGTGCTCCCCCACTAAACCCTTTTGTTTGAGATTTATCAATTGGCTAAAGAAGGTGTTGCTCTTTGTATCCTCATAATGTGCTATCATTTCCTCCGTAAAAATTGACCAAGTGACAATTTTTTTACGGGAGCAAAGCCATTGATACCATACAAATGTATTTTGTTCTAAATGTAAGTTGCAATGCGTACCTTTTGTGTGTTTTGCATGTTATGGAGATCAAAATATTGCTCCATCTGTAGTATCCATGTTACAGGATCCTTTCCATCAAACTTCCTCATATCCATTTTTGGAATATGGTGGTTCTTCTCGCTAACATTAGAGTTTATGAAATCACGATTAACATTTATTTTGTTCTCATCATGAGGTTCTTCTACTATATTTTCACCATTAGGAAACATTTATTGTATCAAATTTGTCAAATATTCGATGTTTGATTTTAGATCATCCATCTTAGCTTCAATGCCAGCTTCCATGCCATCCATCTTAGCTTCCACGCCATCCATCTTAGCTTCCACGCCTTTCTTCAAACCATCCATCTTCACTTCCATGCCATCCATCTTAGCTTCCATGCCTTTCTTCAAACCGTCCATCTTCACTTCCACGCCTTTCTTCAAAACTTCCATTTCATTTTTTGTTGCTCTTTGCGAGAGTGAAATTTGTTGCACTTGCTCTTGTAATTTTAATAGATCGTGTTGCAATTCTTCATCTTCATGAGTCATGGTAGAGACTTCTGAAGGCTGAATGGGTGTTGAATTATTTTTACGGGGCATCTTTTAGAACCCAATACTGATATCTATTCTACAATATTCCCTTGGAATCAATTCAAATTGATTCTTCAAACAAGACTTATGCAATTTGGAAAAAAAAATACACACCTTTTACTTGCTTTTGAGGTGCTCGATATTGAAATTGGATTATATCTATGAATGAAGCACTTGAATATTTGAATTTCAGTATCAACGTAGCCCTTTGAATTATCTTTTGAATGCCACAGGTCTGACCTGATTTGGGTTCTCCAAGACCAAGTTGTGTCCAATCTCCCACAATGACCTAATTATGGACTGGTTCAGTAGAGCGAACTTGTACGACTTGCCACATGTCACTGTTTCATCCTTCGTCTCTGAAATTGATAGCCAAGAAACTACATTCCGTGTGCTTGCAACCACTTTTTACGACACTCCAATCCGATGCCCAGAGAGAGAGTTATTGACTTTTCCCACGATCACCTCTTTGAGAGGAAATTTAGCTGCCTGAAAAAGCACTACATTCCACAAATCATATCTCCAAAAATATTGCGAACCAAGCTCTGAAAGTTTTTGAAAATTTTCCTCAGGATTTCAGCTTCGCACCATACAAATTTCAGATTCTGAACCTTCGTAGAAAAAAAGTTATAGCGCAAATTCCACGATGACCTATTTAGGAGCCTGAAAAAAGACCTAACTTCCACAGATCATATCTCCGAAAATATTGCGAACCAAGCTCTGAAATTTTTAGACAATCTTCTTCAGGGTTTCTGCTTCGCACCATAAAAATTTCAGCTTCTGAAACTTCATAGAAAAAGAATTATAGCGAAAATTCCACGATGACCTGTTTGGAGCAACGAAAACCCTAGAATCCAAAGCTCTGATACCAAATGTTGTGTAACCAGCTCCAAAAAGAGAAGAAAGGAGATATCGACGCCTTAGAAATGAGCCACTTCGAGGGGCCAACCTCCAATACATTACATAAATGAACAATTCTTAGATGATACAATTTACAAAACCTCCTTTCTATATATAGGAGTCCATGGGGCCATAATGTAATCCTAGTGGGCCACAATGAAATCCTAGCCGACCTAACAATAATAATTTAAGGGCACAATAATAACAAAATGGGGGTTACAAGGGTACAATAATAACAATAAGGGGGTTACACTAACAACAATAAGGGACTATAATAGTAATATAGGGACCTAACATTGGCTGGAATTTGTGCTAAGTTAACACAGAGGTCTTTTATTAAACCTAAACATTTCACTCTGCTTGAGTCAAAGGAGTAAAGATCTTTGTAAGGTCTGGTGATTTCAAGGCCTAGGCTCTCCATTACAGCTTTGGGCATTAAATTATGAGAGGCCCCTAAATCATGCATAGTGTTGTGTAAAATCTTGTCAAGAACATTTAAACTAACAAAAAAAGGAGGAACTGGTCCCTCTTGATATCTACCCTCAATATTAGGACCAAATATGAGCTCTGGTTGGTCATCATTAAGATTGACGGTGTCATTATTCTCTTCTATGTTGAAAGCCTTCAAAATTTGAAATCTATATACATCTTGGGCAGCTAATTCAGTGAGAGGAACAGAGATTTTGATTCTGGCAATTTCCTGCTCCAAACTAAAAGGCATATAATTCCTTGAAGTGCTTGTTTCAGCCTGATTAACCGCCATTCTATCAGCAAAATCAGTTTGTTGATTTCGTCTATTTACATTTGTCAAAATTGTTTTAACAGGAGCACTAGCTGAGATACTAGCGCTGCTAAGATCTGCACTATGTTTTTCATTATTTTGAGTGCCTTTCTCTTTATTTTTATCAGAATTCACAGCCACTGTTTTATCTTTCTGCTTTGTAACTTTGGGTTTATTTACAATGCTGTTTTGTGCAGATTTTTCAGAGGTTTTAGTTTTGGGAGTTTCTTGATTGCTTTTACTCTTAAGGTCATATTCCTTTGTGGTTTCTACGATGACATTTTCCATTTCCTGATAATAAAATTCATCTTCTGCTCTCTTGTCATCATAGGGTGTGTATATACCTTGTTTCCTATTGTAATGAACTTCAAAGTCATCATTATCTACTCCCAACATGTTTATGTCATCTTCCTTTGGTTGTTCTATTGTGTTTTCAACCTCACTTACATAGTTTTGATGAAAAGGAGGAGTAATTTGTTGATCATCCTCCCTTGGTCTATTCTGAGGTTGGTTTCTCCTAAAATTCCGGTTTTGGTTTTGATTTCCGTTTTGAGGAGCTGTTTGGTTTTGAATTTCTTGTGCTCTCTCAAGTATGCTAATCTTTTTCATCATCTCCTCCATCATTCTTTCCATCTTTGAGTTAGATGTGGAAGGTGTAGATTCCTCTCTAAAGGACACTTTCTTCTCATTCCTCATTCTTTCTCTTTTCTCCATTAAATTAACTTCCACAGCAAGAGCTCCTTTTTGCATATCGTCAAGGGTTAAAGGATCTCTCTCTCTCTCAGCTGATATGCCATTTCAGGATCAAATCCTTCAGGAAACTTGTTTAAAGCTGAGCCTTGTGGAGGTTTTAAGTCCGGGGGAAGGGCATTATAAACACTGTTAAACCTAATGCAATAAGCTTGTACACTTTCCCAGTGTTTCTGTGGAGATTTTTGTAATCAGAAAGTATTTGGAGAGGGTTCTTCCTGACTTCCCATTTGTTTAAGAATAACTGATGGAAGGCTTGTAGATCATTAATACTGTGAGGGGTTAATCCTTTGAACCATTTTCTTACTTCTCCCCCTAAACTCTGAGAAAATAATCTAAGTTTGATAGTTTCATCATCAATCTCATTTCTGTCAAAGTAGTCATTCATCTTATCCACATGTTGTGAAGCAGTAGTAGCGTTATTGGCATCATACAATCGTATCTTGGACTGATAGTCCTGTGGAAGATAGACTAAAGGTAAAGGAAGGACAAGGGGAGCGTACCATATTGCCATGATGGGAGGTTGTGGAAACAGTGGGGGGTTTACAAGAGGTGGATTGACAAGAGGGAAAGTGGGCTGGAATGAAGTGGTTTGGACAGTGGATGTATGAAGAACAGATGTGGATGGACCAACAATAGATTGTTGAGCTGATCTTGGATGAGAGACACCTAAATTGTAAAGGAAATGTAAATCAAGTGGTGTAGTTTCTCTACTACTAAGATGTTCACTTCTATCTGGGGATGAAAGTGAAGACTCTGAATCTAACTGATCTAAATCATCAAGTGACCGAGTTCTAAATGGATTTCTTAAGTCAACTTGTGATTCTTGTAGAGCTGCAAGGTTTTCAGGAACAGAATTAGCTCTAAGGGGTGATCTGAAAACAGTTGAAGATTTAACCTCAGGAGACTTCCTAAGGATTCTTTCAGGGTTATCAACTATCTCAGGAGGGTTTTGGTCAGGGTAAGCTCTAGTATAAATCTTTCTAGGAGCCACTATGTTGTGTTTTTCAGACCCAACTAAACAAGAAAAGTTTGACCAAATATGACAATCTTTAAGAGGTTAACTGATCTTTAAACAAGAAAAATTTAATCCTAAAGTCCTCTAATTGAGTTTAAATGATGTCATGATGATAATGGGTCTTCCCAGTGGAGCCTTAAGGTTTGTTTTAGGATTGTGGAGTCACCAGGTGGAAATTTTTAACTCTTTTTTGAGTTTTTTAAGTCCTATAGTTTCTAAGAGTGTCATAAATCTGTTTCAACACTTAGCTACGATGATGAGACAGGGAAAGTCTACTCTTATGGCTAAGCTAGCTGATCCTTCAAGGTTTGACAAGCTCTTTTGAGAATCCTAAGGTTTCCTTAGTTTGTCACTGATTCAAATAATTTTTATCATGATTACCATTTGCTTGGTAGTGCTTGAAGAGGGTTGCTTGTACTCAAGGGGTTTTAAATGAAGTCTTAAGGGTATCTAAAATGGAAATCACTCAGAACTCCCCAGTGGAGTCGCCAAAAATGTTATCTCCCCGTAATTTCAGCAGATTGGTGAGACTGAAGCTGCAGAGAGGACATTGGAACCACTTTGGGATTCTAGGATCTAGCCCGCCTGAATCCAGAGAGGGATCTCTCTATAAGTGCAAAGATTGATTTATCTTTAAGGTTTTTTTGTGTGATATTAGGCTAGTTATTAAGAGCAAGGATTTTTGTTTGGTTTTGGATGGTTGAGCATGATTTTTAGTTGAGTGGAAAGTCCTAAAATGAAAGAGTTTCAAAGGGGTGAAGGTATAAGCAAACAAAACAAGATTTGGCTGATAGGATAGATACGACGCTGGTTTTTAGTCCATTGGGCTATGGAGTCATAAAAGGGTTTAATTGTGCAACAATTTCAAGAGTGGTCCATGGGGCAAGTCATCTATATCACAAGATCTCTTAGATAAAATGATGGAATGGAACAATAAAAGTGTTGGAGTGGTGGAAAAAGACAATAATTTCAACTAGGATTTATCAGTCTTTCCAAACAAGAAAAGCCTTTTAAGTAACTGTTTAAAACCAACCAAATGACAGGGCTAACCATAGACTTCTTTGGACAAGCTTGTATTAAAGCTAACTCATCAGACAAACAATCCAGTAATCCACATAATTACTTTTAGAAGGGACAAAAATAGATAAGAAAACAAAGTGCAACCTAAGATCAAATAAGATACTTTTAAATATAAACTGCTTTCAACATACTCTTAGGGAAACTTTTAGAACTACCTTTGGAGAAAGAACTAGAAGACAGGGCAAACCATAAACTTTCCTAGTCTAACTCTACTGAGTACATAATGAAAATAACATTCAAAAACTTCCTTTCAAGCTTCGCACATCAAGACAGGGACAAACCAACATTCTTTGATAATGTTTACACTTAAAACAATTGAAAAGCTATTACTGCACAATCAAAGAAAAATTAGAAAAAAATCCTGCGGGGAAAGTTAAAACTGCTTCAAAGGTTTTGGTTAGATCGTGGCCGTTGGATGAAAGCATCCAATGGCGGAGATTTCTTGCGGAGGTTAATGGAGAAATTAAGTCCGGGCCGTTGATCTGTAGAGATCAACGGTTGTGATTGAATGGGGTAATATAATGTAGAGGAGCGACATTATAATGAAATAGGTGACAATGAAAAGGAAAAATAGGTGAAAAACCTTTGGCGGAGGAAAATGCAGTTAAATGAATTTTGGGGTTTTGGAAATAACCTGGGCCGTCGGATGAGATCGGCCACAGAGATCAACGGCTGAGAATGACTTAAGAAGTCCCTTGGAGGATGGGTGGAGGGCGATGAACTGAGGGCGAAATCAATCGTGAGCCGTTAGATCTCAGAGATCAACGACGGAGATCTATTTCGGGAAAATGAAAAGGGAATGGGAATGGTGGTTTCGGCTGGAGAAATCGCCGGTTTCGCACAATAAAATGGAGGAAAGGCGGTTTTACCTTTTTTAACGCGATATGGGTTACTGGCTGACACGTGGCCTTTTAAAACTACCCTCATCGCGTAATTTTAAATCATTAACCTTCTGGCATAAAATTATGCAAAACCGCGCGCTAGCCGTCAGATCAGGGACCTTAGATCGGATGGCTGTGAGGAAATCATGATGAAGGATAGATGCACAGGCGATAAGATGTGGGGTAGAGTCTGAGTAGTTTTGATCTAGACCGTCAGATTAAGGAATGAACGACGGATATTAAAACTCGAGTTTAAATGAATAAAATATGAGGCGAGGGTCGGGCAGAGTTTGGTTTGATGCGGGCCGTTGATCTGCAGAGATAAATGGTGGAGATTCGCCGAAAAACATTACACAGCGAGGTTTGTATGAAATTAACAAAGGTTGCGAGGATTTATCTGGGCCGTCAGATCTTAGTGTATGGACGACCCAGATGCAATCGGAAGATTGCAATCGGCGGGGGCAAGGTGAAAAAAGCGCTGATGCGATTATATGTGGACTGTCAGATCTTTGGAGAGATCGACGGTTAGGAATGAATCATAGGTTCAAAGGCGGAGGGATGGGCTTATGAAAAGAGCGATGTGTGTCGTCGGATTTGGGCTTGGCGGGGAAGACCAACAGCTGGGAATCCATCGGGAGATTGCCAATTGGAGGGGATCAATAAAATATTCAAACGCATCCAATGAAATCTCCGATGCGAGATCCCGATG
Source organism: Pinus albicaulis (assembly GCA_034641835.2). Classification (NCBI taxonomy): domain Eukaryota; kingdom Viridiplantae; phylum Streptophyta; class Pinopsida; order Pinales; family Pinaceae; genus Pinus; species Pinus albicaulis. The sequence continues at coordinate 1,334,929,260 of CM076581.1, read as the reverse complement.
ATCGTTTGATTGGTTTAGATCAACGGTCGGAATTCGTTTCAACCAATGAACCGTCGGGACTCTTTGAAACATAAGAAAATCGGATTTTTATAAAATACAAAGGGATTTTATTTTTTATTTTTTTTTTTTTATTTTTTTTTTTTATTTATTTATTTATTTTTTTTCGGGGAGGGGTTTATATGTTGTTTAGTGCTCGATTGCGGGGCTTTGGGTTACGTGAAGGAGAGCGGAGGAGTCGGGGGTTATAAAAAGGAAAGGGGCCAATCGCATCTGGATATTTCGTTTAAACAAAGAAACGCGCCCATCGCAAACCTCCGATTGCGTTTAGCGCTAGGGACTTAACTCTTGGTCCTGGGCACGGGTTATGTGGTGGGGAAGTGGTTTTGGGGCTAGGGCCGAAAGGGGCTTAGGCCTATAATGTAAAAATGGGTTTTTTTATGACTTTTCAAGGCTTTTCAATGGTTTTTTAAAGCTTCCGATAAGGTAAAAAAGGAGTTTTAAACCTTATAAAGGGGTTTTTATGAAGGGAAGAAGGGAAATGAGGGAAAATAGAGGTATTTTAATGGGGAAAAAGGGGATAAAAAGGAGGTTAATTATGAGTGAAAGGAGGGGTAAAGTGAGGGGAAAAATGGATTTTTTGCAGTAGTTTTTTCTTCATGAAAACAACAGATTTTCATAATTGAGATGGAAACAGCAGTGAAGATTAATCAAAGGATAAGATATCTTCACAAGACTTCAAGAACTAACAATTTGGCAATAAAATTGTTTCTTGAAGGCTTAAAACATGATTTAGCCACCATTTGAGATGCCAAATTTTATAGGTGGCTAATAGTGCTGAATAATACTTTTATCATATAGCTTCAAATCTGAATATTCCCAAGAAAAAACATCTGAAAATTTAGACATAAGTACTACATACTTAGCTTTCATTTATGGACTCAAGGATTTAGAAATCTACATAATTTTTGGTTTTTCTGAAGTGCCAATATTTAAATCTTCCACTCCCACCTCTATTGGCGACATAGTAGGCTTCCTTGCAACATCATCCTGGTCAAAAAGTTCTTCCAAAGGTACTAAACCTCTTGGAATAGAATTATCCTTAAGTTGTAGTACTTGCATCTCTGTATCATGAATTTATTGGTCATCTATTTGGTCATTTATGAATTCTTCTTTTGTCTGCAAGAAGTTATTTATTTTCTCATCATTTTGAAACACTTGCCAATATTGAACATTTCCAGGGAAACAGGGCGATGTTTGACATTTATTTCATATTTTTTGTTGGGATAGAGAGGAATTTTGAACATACTAGCAGAAGTGGCCAGAGAATCAACAATAGCATTGCTGTTTCTAGGAATTAATAACAGAGTATATTCAAGAAATGGTTTGAGGATATCTAGGACTGCATTTCTGTAAGCTCTCATTATAGGATGTTTGGCTTGGTATTCTCCTTTCACTTGCTTAATTACTAACTTGGAGTCGCCATGTACATAAATTTTCTTTGCACTAAGCTTTTTCAAAACTTTTAAACCAACAATTAAGGCTTCATTTTCAACTTCATTATGTTGAAAATGCAGAAAGATGATGGAGCTTAGTGAAATGAAGTCGCCTTCACTAAGTGGGCCCGCAGGCGAATTCTGGCGCAAAGTCTATTTTTAGACTATGTCTATTTTTAGACATATGGAGCATGGTCCAGGGGTTGCAATATGTTATTCTTGGAGTATTGGTCATGTTGGTAAAAATATATGGACCTCTATTTTTAGACCTATAGGTCGAAGTCTATTTTTAGACTGCCTATCCTAAAAATAGGGAAGTCAAATATTATTTACCCTTAATAATATTTGGACTCTAAACTTCAGTTTACTCTCTTGGAGAACTTCAGTTCGAGCTACAGAAGTGGCTCATGCATCTGACAGAGAAATTACGCTATTCCTAGGGGTTTGGTGAGCTCATGCATGGTTGACTTCAGTTAGGACTTCAATGGCAGAAGTTTGGTGGAGTTGATGAGACAGTTGGTGGAGTTGTGTTCGGTTTAACTTAGTTGAACTAGTTGAGATTAGTTTAACTAGCTAATCAACTAGTAATGAGTGGAGTGAATTAAATATTATTTAATTCATTAATTAGTAACTCATTATTCAACTCAAGAACACATCAGCTCACTACATTGCATGGACAGTTCAGTGGAGACCAGCGAAAGAGGTAGATGAAAGGGTGGAGTTAGCTATGAGTGGCGACATTAGTTGTGCATGAGATTTGCACCACACTTGGAGGAATTTCCCATGATGATTGCACTGTCAAGCCAAGGAGATTTAAACCTTGGATCTCTATTTAGACAGGCCATGATTGCGCAATAGAGGCAAGGCAATTGGTGGTGAGTTTTGAACCAAGAACTCCGTAGATTGTGTAATCTTATGAGAAAGTACCGACACTATGGAGGTATTGTACCGAGTTTGTTACATGATTTCTCCATTATAATATACACAATAGCTACGGGGTTTTCAGCTATAATCTTTCCCCATACATACTGTGTTAATGTGTATGATGATTTGATGTGTTATCGCTTGTTTTATTTCCGCATGTTTGATGATCTGAGTGGAAGAGATTATGTGTTGCATATAAATTTGAATTGTATGTGATCAAGATAGTCTCGGTGGATAAATTAATCATTATTCAGCAAATTTGTACATGGTATCAGAGCTATTGAAGCAGAGATTGATCATCACAGTGATTACAAACTTATATCGGTAGACAGAGTCTGCATGCGGGCCAGGTAGCCTCCGGATTCATCTTTCTTCGGAAAGTGAAAGGTCTGGTAAACGCCCCTTGCAGTCGATCTCTGTGCTAGAAATAATTTTTTCTCACGATCTAGAGCGGCTGAGCTTTGAGGTGGAATTCGAAATTTTGCAGCAGATTTGTTTTCTTGGTGCCAGTGTTGAAAATGTCTTTCAACGGTTTGCGACTCGAATATGCTCTTGAAGGCAGTTCGAATTATGTTGCATGGAAGGATCGCATGGAGGCAGTATTAGAAGATAATGGTCTGAAGGAGTTCGTAGATACGGATGTCCAAAAGCCCACTGATCCTGCTGAAGTCGAAGCATGGCAAAAGAAGATGGCGAAATGTCGAAGGATCCCGTTGGAGGGCGTCAAGGATCATATTGTATCCAGCCTGCATGGAAAGGCTACTCCATATTTAATGTGGAAAGCTTTGACGGATCTATTCCAGAGTTAAGAGCGACCAAAGGAAGCCGGCGCTCAAAGATAAGCTCAGGAACATCAAGATGGAGAAAGGCGACAGTATCGCCAAATACCTCACGAAGTTCACTCAGTGCAGAGATGAGCCGGGAAGTGTGGGGGTGACTGTCGAAGACGAGGACATGGTCGACCTGGCTCTCCTTGGTCTTCCGAAGGCTTGGCACTCATATCAAGATAGTGTCAATGGTCGGGAGAAGCCGCCGGGATGGGAGCGCCTTTGGGCGGATCTCATGCAGGAGGAGATAAGGAGGACTACTCGAGATGGATCTTCATCAAAGGGAGATGATGAAGAAAACTGCGCTTTGGTGTCCAAAGCAAAGAAGGGGAAGGGTAAGAAAACCTCTCATTCTGGTGCTAAGGGCAAGAAGCAAGATATGGCGAAAGTGAAGTGTTTTCACTGCCATGATCACGGACATTATGCTACCAATTGTCCAAAGAAGAAGAAGAACAAGCAAGCGGGAAGATCTGCAGATGGAGAAGCTTTGGCTTCACAATTCGAGCTTGACTTTTCACTGATCGCATGCTTGGTTTCAAGTGTGATGGGATCGGTGTGGTTCTTGGACAGCGGTGCGTCATTTCATATGACGGGAGATCGGGATTTGTTCTCAGATCCGGAGGACAAAGATTTGGGTGTGCACATCGAGATGGGCGATGATGGTAGATACAGTGCGACTGGTATCGGTACCATATCCTTTTAGAGGGAGTCTGGTAAACCCTTTGTATTGAAGGATGTCATGCATGTACCTGGATTGAAGAAGAACTTGATCTCTATGGCGATGTTGGAGGATAAGGGGTATGATGTGGTCTTCAACGAAGGAAAAGCCTTCCTGCGCAGTAAGACTACTGGAGAGACCCGGAAGATAGGGGTTCAAACCAAGAACCTTTATCAGTTGCAGGTAGATGGCTGCGCAGCAATGGCATGCAAGGCGGGAGAAGTGGTGAGCTAGGATGATGAGGGCGAACTGTGGCACAGGAGATTGGGCCACCTTCACCATGGAGCTTTGAAGATCCTGCAGCAGATTTCTACCGGGCTTCCTAAGGGCACTCTTGCGCAGTCAGATCAGTGCAAGGGGTGTACCTTGGGGAAGTATGTGAAAGCCACCTTTCACGAGAAGGATAGTCGCGCCACGACGATCCTTGAGAGAGTTCACACAGATGTGTGTGGTCCTTTCTTAGTTGCTTCGACAGCAAAGCACAGGTATTATGTGATCTTTGTTGATGATTTCTCTCGAAAGTGCTGGATCTTCTTCATGCAGAAGAAGAGCGATACATTCGCGAAGTTCTGTGAGTTTAAAGCACCGGTCGAGAAGGAGTCGGGGAAGAAGGTGATTGCTCTAAGGAGTGATAACGGTGGTGAATTCATCTCGGCTGAATTCAAGGAGTTCTGCAGTGCAGAAGGGATTCGGAGAGAGCTCATCGCACCCCATAACCCACAGCAGAACGGGGTGGCTGAGCGGAAGAACAAAATGATCGTGGGTGCTGCACGGGCGATGTTGCATGATCAGGGCCTACCCCTTCACTTGTGGGCTGAGGCATGCAATACAGCAGTGTATGTGCAGAACCGTTGTCCTCACAAGGTTCTTGGCATGAGTACACCAGAGGAGGCTTATTCTGGCAAGAGGCCCGATATTTCCCATTTGCGGATTTTCGGATCTCCTGTCTACATGCATGTGACGAAGGATGCAAGAAGGAAGCTGGATCCAACTGCTGAAGTTGGAATATTTGTGGGGTACACCGATACACCTCACAACTATCGGGTGTATGTGCCAGACAGTCGCAAGACTGTTGTGCGACGGGATATAAAATTTCAGGAGGAGAAAGCCATGCAGTGTTCGCTTGAGAGGGAGCTACACTTGCATGCAGATGAGGAGCCGTTAGTTCCTAAGGAGGAGCTTCCGGATGTGGATCAGCCACAAGAGGAGGTTCAGGAGGTGGAAGAAACCACCCAGGCAGCGCCAACCATTAGAGGGCGCATGCGCACTACAGAAGCTGAGCGACTGGCTCGGGATGCAGAGAAGGTTGTAGGACCACCTACAGCACAGCGCAGACAGAGACAGTCACCGGATCGGTACACTGGATACATGGCTCTTGTGAGTCAATGTGTTGTGACGGAGCCATCGTCTTTTGAGGAAGCTGTGGAGGAACCCGCATGGGTTGATGCCATGATCGAAGAATATGATTCGATCATCAGGAACAGTGCATGGGAGATTGTCCCAAGACCGGTTGGGAAATCAGTTGTAGGTTCGCGATGGATCTACAAGGTGAAGCAGGCGGCCGACGGGAGTGTGGAGAAGTACAAGGCGAGATTTGTCGCCCGTGGCTTCTCACAGATCGAGGGGATTGACTATGAGGAGACTTTTGCACCTGTCGCAAGGTACTCTTCCATACGGACGATCCTTGCTCTCTCAGCGCAGATGGGGTGGCACATTCATCAGATGGATGTGAAGACCGCGTTCCTCAATGGAGTTATTGAGGAAGAGGTGTACATAGAGCAGCCTGAAGGTTTTGAGATCTTCAGCAGTGAGTCGCATGTGTGCCGACTCAAGAGAGCACTGTACGGGCTGGAGCAAGCACCTCGTGCTTGGTACACTCGGATAGACAGCTACTTCACCGGGCTTGGATTCTCCAAGAGTGAGGCGGATCCAAACCTGTACCAGATTGTGGTGGAGGGGAAGCTGTTGATCATCGTAGTGTATGTAGATGATCTGATTTTGACTGGCGATGAGCAGTTGATACTTTCATGCAAGGAGGATCTTGCACGAGAGTTTGAGATGAAGGACTTGGGCATCCTTCATTATTTCCTGGGATTGGAGATTTGGAAGCGCAGCGGAGGACTGTTTGTTTCTCAGGGCAAGTATGCTCAGGAGATTCTGGAGAGGTTCAACATGCAAGGCTGCAAGCCTGTTGACACTCCTCTTCCCGGTGGTTGGAGGAAGGAGGATGCTACTTCAGCGGAGGTAGTGGATGCCACTGTCTATCGACAGTTGGTGGGGTCGCTTATGTATCTGGTCAATACACGACCCGATATATGCTATGCAGTTAACCAGCTTTCGCAAGCTATGGTTAAGCCTACCAAGCTCTTTTGGAAGGAAAGCAAGCATGTATTGCGCTATATCAGAGGCACATCGGGATATGGTCTATGGTACAGACAGGAGGATGGAGCGAAGCTTTCTGGCTTCACTGATGTAGATTGGGCAGGGAGCCCAATGGACCGAAGAGCACTTCGGGAGGAGTTTTCGCATTGGGTCGACAAACCAGCTTCGGTACAAGCAGTAGCGTAGATCCGTGGCACTGTGCCCCCGCGAGGCCGAGTACAGCGGCGCCTAGCTTCGTCGCAAGTGAGGCTATTTTGATGAGGAAGACTTTCTGTGTTTGTCTGTGTTGCATTTGAGCCACGCGTGATCTACCGTGATAACCGTAGCTGCATTAAACTCTCACAATCCAAAAATTTCATGATAGGTCCAAACACATCGACATCAGGTACCATCATATCAGAGATTGTGTTCAACGGAGAATCATGATGCTTTCATATGTTCCCACGGAGGATCAAGATGCCGACATCCCGACGAAGGCGCTCACCAGGAGCAAGTTCGAATTCCACAGAGGCAGGATAGGGGTTGCAGATAATCCATATCTTGCTGAGAGGGAGTGTTGAAAATGCAGCAAGATGATGGAGCTTAGGGAAATGAAGTCGCCTTCACTAAGTGGGCCCGCAGGCGAATTCTGGCGCAAAGTCTATTTTTAGACATATGGAGCATGGTTCGGGGATTCCAGTTTGAGATTCTTGGAGCATTGGTCATGTTGGTAAAAATAGATGGGACTCTATTTTTGTGACCTATAGGTCGAAGAGGTCAAAGTCTATTTTTAGACTACCTCTCCTTAAAATAGGGAAGTCAAATATTATTTACCCTTAATAATATTTGGACTATAAACTTTAGTTTACTCTCTTGGAGCACTTCAGTTCGAGCCTTGGAAGTGGCTCATGCATCTGACAGAGGAATTATGCTATTCCCAAGGGTTTGATGGCATCATTCATGGTTGACTTCAGTTAGGACTTCAGTGGCAGAAGTTTGGTGGATTTAATGAGACAGCTAGTGGAGTTGTGTTATGTTTATTTTAGTTGAACTAGTTGAGATTAGTTTAAATAGCTAATCAATTAGTTATGAGTGGAGTGAATTAAATATTATTTAATTCATTAATTAGTAACTCATTATTCAACTCAAGAACACATCACTTCACTACAGTGCATGATCAGTTCAGTGGAGACCAGTGAAAGAGGTAGATGAAAGGGTGGAGTTAGCTATCAGTGGCGACATCAGTTGTGCATGAGATTTGCACCACACTCGGAGGAATTTCCCATGATGATTGCGCTGTCAAGCCAAGGAGATTCGAACCTTGGATCTCTATATAGACAGGCCTGGATTGCGCAATAGAGGCAAGGCAATTGGCGGTGAGTTTTGAACCAGTAACCTGTTCAAAACTGAGCTAGATTGTGTGTAACTTCATGAGAAAGTACCGAGTACTTGTGAGGAGTATTGTACTGAGTTTGTTACATGATTTCTCCATTATAATATACACAATAGCTGCGGGGTTTTCAGCTATAAGCTTTCCCCATACATACTGTGTTAATGTGTATGATGATTTGATGTGTTATCGCTTGTTTTATTTCTGCATGTTTGATGATCTGAGTGGAAGAGATTATGTGTTGCATATAAATTCGAATTGTATGTGATCAGGATAGTCTCGGTGGATAAATTAATCATTATTCAGCAAATTTCTACACATTATTTGTGCAGTCAAATGTTAGTTTGTAGGAAGACATTCTAACATTTGTAGGGATATCCAATGATTTTTTAATTGGGTTGTGAATCCATATTCCAATACCAACACCTTCTTTGCCCATGGATCCATCAAAATCAATAGTCCAAAGACTATTTTCTTCATCTGGAAGGTGCAAATCAAATGGCTAATTTTTAATTGATGTTTGATATACCTCTGCTGTATCCAAAAATTGTGTTTTTTTCTACTGTTTTCTTATTTTCTTCTTGAGGAGATGTCTTTATTTCCAAACTGCTTGGCACTAATTTACAAAATTCAGTTTCTACCAATTCTAAAACAAAATCTGATTTTTTTTGGATATTCTGATTTTTCTTTAATCAAAAAGTCTGAAGATGCTGAGCATTCTTCATTGAATAAAATAAAAGACTCTAAATATATATGTACAACATTAATGGGATGATTGTTAGGCATTTCTCTTGTACTGATCATATACTTCATCTTACTTTCTCTGTAAAGCTTTCTAAATTTTCCAAAGATAGGAATTGTTGCATATGAAAATTCAAGCTGCAAAGTTCCTCTAAGATTTTCTCCCCATGATATAGAAAGTAGCATTCCATACCTAGGTGGAATATCAGCCACAACAACATCCATAAGGACATTCTTGGCTAGAATTTGTTCCAATAAGACCACTAAATCCTTGATAAGACCAAGATGTTTCACACTCCCTGAATCAAATGAATAGAGGTCATGCTAAGGTCTTGTGATGTCAAGTCCTAACTTGTTCATAATGGATTTAGGCATGAGGTTGTGGGATGCTCTAGAGTCAAGCATTACATTGTGAAGAATAAAATCATGGATCTTGAGACTTAAATAAAAGGGAGGAACTTCACTATCTTCTGATTTTCCATCAACAGCAGGACCAAAAAGAAGCTCAGGATGATCATCACTCAAGTTAACCATATCAGATGTTTGATAAAATCTAAGCAACTTATTAGCTTGAAAATTATATTGATCATTCTTCATTATCTCAGTTAGAGGAATAGAAACTGTCAATTTAGAAACTTCATTTTCAAGAGAAAAATGAGCAGGATGTTTTTCCACCTCTTTTAATGATGTATCCTTCTTTTTAGGCAGTTCTTTGGATGGAGAATCTTTCTTCTGCCCTCCTTATTGAACTCCTTGATCTTTTATTTGATTGCTGGTGGATGCTTCATTAGCTTTAGGAGAAGTAGAACCAACGTGTGCTTTTTCTTTACCTTTGTTTGGTACAACAACTTGTTTTTGCTGAGTATTATTTTGAGAGCTTTGCTTCTTTTGATTGGCAACTATGGGAACATTTATGCTCCTCAAACCATAATATATTTGAACTTGTTTGAGGAATTTTGATATCCTCTCTGATAATATTCAGTGCACATTAAATCTTCATTTGACATGGCATATTCTTGGTCTTTTGATGCAAAATTTCTTCATAATATTGATCTTCTTCAGTGAGGAAAAAAGGTTGTGGATTTTCCTCAATTAAATGGTTTTATCCAGAAATTTCTTCTTCATCATCTTCATTAGGGCCTTCAGTATAATTATTTGTAAAAGGTGTCCTAACTTGTTGTTGACCTTGTGGATCCTGACCCCTCAGTTCCTTTGTTTAATCCTGTATTGGGGTTGCTGATTTTGACCCCTGAAATTGGGATTTATTATAGAAGGTTTAGCTTTTCTATCAACACTAGAAATCTTATCCATAATTTTATCCATGGCTTTAATCAAAGTATCAATTTTTCCTTCTGATGAAGTGGATGTTTCTTCTTTTATTGTGACTCTTTTCTATGTTTTGACCTTAGACTTTTTAATAATCAAATTGGCCTCTACACTTACTGCATTTCTTTGCATTTCTTCCAAAGTTGATGGGTTTCTCTCCCTCAATTGATAGGCCATATCAGGGTCAAAACCATCAGGGTAATGGAGTAAATCAAGGCATGGGGGAGGCTAGATATTGTTAGGAATTGAATGATATATCTTATTAAATCTAGTTGTGAATTCTTGGATAGATTCATTTGTATTCTTTTTTAGAGCATTATATTATGCTAGGATTTGCAATGGATTTTTCTTCTCTTCCCATTTTTCCATGAATAGATCAATTAGCTGTTGTGAAGTACCAATTGTACCAACCCCAAGAGACCCAAACCATTTATTTAATTCTCTAGAAAAAAATTGAGCAATAATACACATCTTAGAATCATCATTGTCTACTTCTTCAAGATCTATAAAATCATTTACTTTAGCCACATGCTGATAGGCTGTAATTTCTGATGTTTCATTAAATAGATGCAACCTTTGACCATAATTTTGAGGTAAAGTAGTAAGTTGACGCAGTAGAATTAGTGGAGCAAATCTGGCCATGATTAATGGATGAGGTGGTGGAGGTGTGAATTGTGATGTAGATTGAATAAAAGTTTACAAAGGTAAAGATGGAATGAAAGGAGGAACATATGATGTAGTTGTATAGGATGGCAAGGTAAAAGAAGTATCAAAAACATGTTGCTGATATTGAAAATAATATTTTTCAGAGGTTTCTTGAAATTTGTCTACTAAGCCTTTAAGTTTATGAAAATTAGACCAAACTTTAGTATCAGTTTCAGATTCAAAGGTTTCAGAAAATGGTGAAGAGAACTCAAAATCAAAATGGTCAAAAGTATCTTGTGAGAGAAAAGTGTTAGACTTGGTTCTAATTAAATATTTTTTAGGTGATAGAGAAAAATCCAAATCTTCGGAGACAAACCTCGTAGGTCGGGAATTTGATTTAATTAGTGAAGGAAAAACTCGTTTTGACTGTCGAGACCTAGTGTTCTATTTTCTAAGAATACATTCAGGATTATATACCAGGGGTGATGGATTAGGATCAGGGTTTGACATGGTATATCTTTGAAGAGATAGCTTAGGATCAAAATTTTATGTTTTGGCTCAGGTTTTGACTTCAGCCTGTTCAAAAAATATTTCCCGCGAAATATTTAACAATCGTTCCCTGGCAACGACGCTAGAAATGTTATCACTCTCCCCAACTTCCTAGGATGAAATTAGGAGTGAAGAAAGGTAACTACAAACCAACTTTTAGATAGGAAACTAGCCCTACCTAACCACAGAGGGCTCTCTCTGTGTCACTTTTTAAATATTCAATTTTGTGTTGAGTACTAGATTTTAGGCTAGATATAAATTAATTTGTTTTAGAATTTTTTTAATGATTTATTTGCTGGATAAAAACTATAATCAGTGAAGCTAAAATTGATTTCAAAGGTTGGATTGTAGAAAACTGAGCAAGGCAAGATAGGCAAACGATTTGAGCACATTTAATTTGTCATTGGTGTATAGTGGTAGAAAAGAGAGGGGTATGAATGAGCATTTTACTGAATTCATTCATTAGAAGAAAAGACACATTGTAAAAATCTTAATAAACAGAACATTTGACTGATTTCTGCTTATAAACTAAATAAGATTTTACACAGAAAATGGAATGGAAATGAAAGAACAGAAAAAGGCACAATGCTCAATAAAAATACCACATGAATATCACACAATACACAAAGTTCAAAAACTCGATTATTCAACAGTTATACTTCAGAAAGTGAAGTATTTATAGAAAAATAAATTACAACAGTTACATTAAAGGCTATACAAACTAATAACACTTTATTTGCTAACTAATTCTAACTACATCATGGAAATAAATTACATCTGTTGTGCTGGCGCTGGCTGTAACTGAAAACAGTTGCTGAAGAAGATAATCACGGGCTGTGCTGGCTGTCAGTTGACTGTTGATCTGGAAAAATTTGATTTTTTTACTTTTGCTAATTACTCTTGAAACTCACATAACTTTTCCCAGCGCTCTTCATCAGGGATAACTAATTTAATTACCATGCGGTAAATTTCATCTGCTTCAGTGTATTTGGCAAAGGTGGGCTTCACCACAAAGACATGTTTGATTTCATACTGAATGTAAATGTCATTGCTTAATGCTCCCAATAGTGCCTTTCCTGTTAATGTGCCCTTTATATTTGAAAACTTAGCAGTATCCCTGGAAATATCATGAAGCCTTTTTCTATAGTCATCTCTAGTCATCAATTTATCATTAATTACAAAAAGAGAAGGCAATCCTTTTTGTGTTAGAGACTCTATCCTGTTGAAAAATCTCTGAACTGTAACCTCCAGACTATGAAATTTTTCTTCAAGTTGAAGAATCAAATTCTTCTTTGTCAGCACTTTCTTCACTTCCATGATGGTTTCTGTTCTGTCATCAATGCCCAATTAATCCAATTCATACCTGTTTTTTGAATTCAAAAATCTAATAATATTATTTTCTGTGGTAGGCTTCTCTCCTAATTGTGCTTTAATGGTTGTAATGGCCTCATTTGTCTTTTGTATCAACTCCTTTTGCTAAAAAATGATTTGTATGCTTGGCCAAATTTCACTGATAGACTCTGTGATGTCTGCCCAAATTGTCTCTTTCACCTGGCCCAAAGTGTTACCAATGGAAGATTCCTTTTTCTCTTTCTATAACATTTCAATCAAATTTTTGCCCTCTGTGCTTCAGCTGCATGGGAACTATCTGTAATTGTAATAATTTTACTAGATCCTGCAACTTTTTTATCTCCTCTTCATGAATGGACATGTTCTGAACTGCTTTGGTAAGCTGGTCAGCTCCATCTGCAGTGCTTGATATAGAAGTTTGAGATATAGGAATGGCTGCTGGTGGAACTGCTTCCAAAGGAACCTTTGATGTCTTCACTACTGCTTCCTTTTGCTTTATCATCTTTTCTAACTCTGATTCCATTTGTTTTAATTGAGCATTCTGCTCCATTATGAACTTCATCATTTCTGTCTTCGGAGTTTCATTTTCTTCAATATCCTTTGCTAAAGGATCTTCTGTAGCTGGGATTTTCAATTGCTTCCTCCATGCTGCCATGTCATCATTTTTCTTCTTGATGATTTCTTCAATTCAATTCACATTGGATGGATCATATCCAATTTTTAACACCAGATCTTCTAGAGTTTTTATTCTTGTGTCCTTTGCAAATGCAGACACCTTCTCCAATTTCAAATGTGACTATACATTTTCCAATGAAACCTATAGTTTTGATAGACTTAAAGTAGTATTAGTAAGAGTTGATGAAATCATCTCACCAGTTTTCTTATGTAGCTCTATTTGATCTATTGGATGAATCTCTTTTGTATCAAAATCAAATGTATCCCTCTTATAATCTACTTCTGATTTTGGCTGTGGGATCCGTGCTTGAAGAAATTCAAAATGCATTTTTCCCTTCTCAAAATCAAAAGTTGAAAGCAGCTTGCTTTGGGAGCTGGGAGTTTGTTTCCAAAACTGGTTATATGTAGTTGTCTTCAAAATTTCATTATTCAACTTTATCTCTTTGAAAGTATGAAAGACAGTCTTCTCCTTCTCCCCTGTAGCAGATGTGCTAGTGTGAATGGCTTTTTGTTGATCTTGAGAAGTTGATGTTTACTGAACTTTAGAAACAATAGAAGTAGTAGGAGTAATAGAAGTGCCTTTATCACCTGTCTGTGTAGAAGGAGGTGTCTCTTCAGTAACGATGATCACTTCTTTCTCTGACTCCTTGCTGGGATTAACCTTAGGATTTAACTTTGTTTTCTTCCTGTAGTTAATTTTGAACTCTTTACTAGATGAATCAGTCATTGGAGACGACTGATCTTCTCTAACTATTTTTCCTGTTCTTTCTTGTGCAATACGAGTCTGCAATTCTGATGTAGACAATGTCTACTCTTCAACCTCCTATAGTGTACCTTCTGTCCATTCAAGCTGATTCATGTAATTTTCAATCTCTGGTCTAGGTATATGAAAACATGGTGTAGATTTATTTTCCACCCTTAGTTTGGAAATGACACCAAATGGATCATAAGACCATGTAAAACTTGGGGTAAACTGCATTTTTTTCAACAAATTATCTCCTTCCTCCCATGCTATCCTGCTATTACAGATAAAAGGACCTATATTTGTTTTAATTTTAAACTGTGATTTCTTTTTAGCAGAGAAAAAATGCACTTCATCTGCATTAACCATTTGTCTAATATACTCCAATGCAAAAATACTCATGGGGAGGAACTTGGGAAACTTATAAGGGGGAAGTTCACATCCATAAACTCCGAGTTTTTCATAATTTGGGAAAATATACTAATCCCCTGTTCTAGCTTGATCTGAAAGCTGCAATACCTTTCTAATTTGTTCACTAATTCTTGGCTCTGGAGTGCTATTTAACAAACTGAGTGCTGGATGAAGAAACAATTTCACAAATTGTTTAAAGAATATTATTTTTGTTCCTTCATGACTAATGAAGTCTAGAAAATGATTGACTGTTGGTTGCCTTCTTCATCTAGTTTATGTAGGAAAAACTTAAATTTGTCTCCTTGAGAGTAGAAGAACAAGTAAACTAACACAAAGGCATACATAAAAACCTCTTCAGTCGCGAATTTCACAAACTGATCATGGATAGAATCTGCAATAAACTAACTGAATGAAAATGATGGAGGGTTTGGAATAAATGGAAAATATGGGAAAAAACCCTATGATGGCTTCATCTACCCATTGGTATGAATAATACCAAGAAGGTAGGAAATGGTTGTGATAATTTGTTTGGACCTTTCAGGGAAAATGGATGCTGGAAATGGAGGGTTTTTCTTAGGTAATGGACCATTTTCAGTCATGAATAGCTCAAAAGTTTGAGATCTCTTTGAAAAATATAACTTTTGGTATATTTCTATCAAGGTTTCCTGGGAAAATGGGGTAACATTCTCTGTGGTTGGGGCTTGGATCATCTGTTCTATTGTTTGGAAATTAATAGTTAGTAGAATCTTTCCCGTGGGAGTGATAATAGCTCTCTGGTTTGGCATATACCAAGCTTGGCATCTCCTAACAAACTCTGGGGCACTATGGGTATGAGGAAAGATGAAATGTGGGATATTAGAATCCCATAGTTGTATGTCATCTGATTTATCCAAGTATTTGTCTTCTAACCAATAATATAACTCAAAAAGCTCAATGTCGTATAAGGTTTCATGTATTTTTTTTAACTTTTTTTGCTAAGGGAATGTGATGAAAATCAATTGGAGGATGTAATAGCAGAATTATTGGTTGCTCAGGTCCTTTGTTTTTCGGAGGCATGGCTGGCTCTTGTTGTAATGGCAGAAGACATGAATTCTCTGATACAAAACAGAGGCCGAGACTAAGGATAAGCTCTGCAACTAGAAGAAAATCAGTAGCTGCAAGAGAAAGCTTCAAACATTGATGAATTTGACCTTTGGAGTTCTGGCGGTAGCTGTAAATTTAAAAACCTGTGCAGAGTAGATTAAAAAGGAAAAGTAAAAGTTTAAACATGCTTGCAATGGTGAATTTATGGACAATTTGTTTATTTCTCGTTTGAAAATGGGCACAGGTACGTTTCCTAATGGTTAGGCATTGAATTAATTGGCCAAAGGCTAGGAAAATGTGGGAATTAAGTTGATTGGATGTTTCGGAGTCCACGTTGGCATGACGTGATAGGCGGGAGAAATGGTGGTTTTGATAAGCGGGTAAGCAGAATTTCGGAGGGGTGTTAGAGCAGTAAGTGGTTTCGTGTGTGGGGGAGGGGGGGGGGTGCGAAATCACATAGCTCTAACACGTAGCAGTGGGGTCAATGTTCAATACCACTCTTTTCGGACCCCCCCCCCCCGACATTAAGTCTCAAATGATGAGGGGGGGCCGAAGTCTAATACGAGTTGTCGGATTAGACTATGATGTGATGGATGATCGACGAAGTGGGGGAGATTTAACGTACGACAGAGTTTAGTGATTTGTGGGGTAGGGGTATGATAAAGGTGATGTGACGTGAAATACTGATGAATGAAGGGATGTAACATGTCACGATGGTAATGGATAATATGGTAGTGGAGTATGATGGTGGAAGAGTACAACTCATAGGATTTAAAACCTATGGTTTCAAAGGTTTATTTTCGAAATATTAAAGATAAATCTTTAATATAATGCAATTTCAAAATATCTGTTTCCAACAAAGTTTTTTCATTTCTTTTCGAAATATAGCAACAGAGCATAGAAATTCTATGACATAAAGTTTATTTAGGACTATAAAATTTGACTTGCCCCTTCAATTAAGCCTTAATGGATGAGATGGAAATTTAACTGCCCTTTTTAATAATAGAAAACTGAAGACTTTTCATGGCAGTTTGACCCTAACTTTACTTATATGTGATGGAAAGACATGACTTTAGACCTCTAAATGGAGATGAATTAGTATGAAGGAGAAACATATCATGATGGGAATCATTTAGTGACCAAAATTATTGTTGAAGATTAATTGAAAAGCAAAAAATTTTGACTAAAAACCTAATGAAAAACTCTCAAAAGAGTTATCTTTGATCACTGAAAAACTGACTCTAACACTCTCCACAGAATGCTAAGTCCAATGTACTCTTTTTGTTGGAGATCACAAGTGGGTTTGAATTCCTAAACACAATACTTCTTCTTTATACCCAACTGTTTTTCCCATATACCCTTTCGAAACTTCTCAAGCACAAAATTCTTTAACTCCTTGCTATTTTTGGGGCATGCATTAAGGTAAATATTCCATTTTTGCATCCATTTTTTGTTTTGTCTCATCCATGATTTCTTTCTTTCACTCATACCTTCATTGAAGATAACTTTCTGCCATCTATCTCTTCCCATTTGCTCAATTATTTTTATATACCTTATAAGATGTACCATGGAAATTGCTTTGATGCGAGCTACGCCTGTTTCACTCAACATCTTCTCATAGGGAACCAAAATTTTTATTTTAAACTTGCTCATGATCAAGTGTTTTTGAATTTTTTCAATTTGTTTCCATTTTGAAACATAGATGCTGCTAGCCCACAATTCATACCCATATAATAGCACTGGACAAACTAGGAGTCCAAAAAGTACTTTGATCGTGTTCCAATCCCATAACTCTGCCTCTCTACATCTATTTTGAAGTGCATAAAATGATTTCCACCATCCTAAAATTATTTTATTTATGCAATCCTTCTAATTAAGCTTGTTGTTGAAATCGATCTCGAGGTACTTGTATTCATTTACTTCTTCAAGAATGTTGCCTTCAAAGAAGAACGTATGCTGGCTTTGCTTCCTTTTATTAGAGAAAATCATTATTTTAGTCTTACTGGTATTGACTTGCATCCCCACTGCTTTAAAAAAATGCTCAAGGGCATATAGGTACATCTGCAATCCATGGGTCGATTTAGCAACCAACACAAGATCATTGACATATAGAAGAAGCTTTATCACAAACTCCCCCAATCGAACACCACCCCCACCTTGAAAATTTAGCCACTCTTCTAGTTTATCAATATATAAACCAAAAATGGTAGGGGATAAAGGGAAACCTTGCTTGACTCCGATGTCACTTCTAAAACTTTCTGAAATGACTTTTGAAGTTCTAATTTTGACTTTCACCTCTTCATAAAGCCTATGGACAACAACTCTATATTGTAAAGGAATTTCAAGTTCTTCCATTCTATGCCACAACTTATCTCTAGGGACTGTGTCAAATGACTTTTTGAAGTCAACAAAGCAACAAAATAATTCTTCTTTGCTCCTCGAAAACCTTTTCAACAATATGTCTCAGCGTGATACCATAATCTACTATGGAATGCTTCCACCTAAAAATCGTTTGCCCTTTTGCCTTCTTTTCTTTTACTTCTGCCCACTTACTGAACTATTTTCTACCATGCCACTGAAAAGCTTTGCAAACAAAGGATTGATCATAATGGTTCTATAGTTAGAAGGATTATTAATGTATCCACTTTTAAAAAGGGGAATTGCTAGACTAGTTGTCCAATCCCTTGGGAATCCTTGCTGAAGGAAGTTGTTGAATATTTCCATGATGTGCGGTGACAAAATGTTCATTCCCCACTTTAGATATTCTGCTTGAAGTTCAAACAAGTCCTTTGCCTTCCCTGTTTTCAAATTTTTAATTCCTGCCTCCACCTCATGTACTGTGAAAAGTTTTGTAGTTGTGTTGATCCTAGGAGGAGGCTCAACCTCTAATTATTTTTCATAGAGTTGCCTTGCATAGTCAAGCCATTGATTGGCTATAATATTATTTTCCAATTGCTTCTTCCTTGGTTGAAATTCCTGTAAAAAATGCCTTGGGTTATTCTTTCCTAGATATATCAACTCTTCCAGCCTTGTTTACATGAAATCATATTTTTTCTTTTTTAAAATATGCTTATATAACTTTACATTCATCTTCCCCTTTCCTTCCTTTTTCAAGGTTATCCTTGCCATTTTTCATTCCTAATTGACCCACGCATTCACAGGAAAATAATTTGATTCTGATTTCCTATTTTTTCCCCTTTTCACTTCTCAAGTGCACCCTAGATTATATTTGTTAACTCATGGATGTTGAGGCTTTGGGGACCAATTTTCTCCTTCTGAACTAATCTCTTCAACATTGTTTTGAAGATAGTGCAATTTACTTGTGTTAAAATAATTTTTCCCCTTGATGTCGATTGTTAAGAACATTGGGTTTTCCTCCTATTCTATCTTTCTTCTAACAAGGATAAATTTATATAAATTGGGTTATGACATGATTTTAAGTCCCAAATATGCTCTCCAGTCTTAACTTCATCTATTATTTCTATTATGCTTTATGAACCAATAACATAGTCAACGACGCTTGCCCCATTGTATGTGTTGCAAGTGAAGTTCCTGTTGGGGCCCTTGTTTTGAAATTAAACAATTTTGAGTTGCGAATAACAGGTGGCAGAACGCAACCACGGTAGGTAGAGAGCTGTCACGGTTGCGAAGAACTAAAGAGCAGGTGGGGCGATTTTTGCGGAAGCAAACATAGATGGCAGAAGGAAGCGAAAAAAGACAATAAGTGGAACTCCTAATAATCAGGGGGAAGCAGCAAACAACCGAGCAGAAAGAAAGGAAGAACTGTAAGTCATGTTGGCAACAGAACAAATAGGCAGCTGGACAACGGAGGAAGAAGGTTGGCACAGTAGGGATCAAAGAACAGGAGTTGTAGGAGAGCTCTGTTCATGTTGTTTGTTTTGTTCTTTCTCTCTGCTCATTCTGTTCTGTCTTATGCGACACTATTGTAATCAGTTCTACCAGGAATGCTCTGAGGAGCATTGTAACTTCCTTTTGTTGTTAATGAAATACATTTTGATCTGAGGTTGTTGTTCTGAGATTTGTATTGTGTTCTAGCTTAGTTGAACGTGCGGGTTATTTAAAATTTTTGGTTATCATTATGAATATGTTCATAGATATTGTCATCTATGGAGTTATTACATTTATTCGGAGTACTTATTTCTGTTTGGTTTATGCATCTTTCATGCTTGATTGATACTTGATCTAATCCCAACTTTAGTAAGGTCACGACACGCCTCGGGTGAGACTCTCTACTCCTTGGAGCAAGGTGAAAATGCCGGCATTATGCTAGACTACTGCGGAAAACCTTATTGGCCTCCGTCCTAAACCTGGGTCTTTCCCAAGAGACCTTCTCCCTCGCCAACAAATGGTTCCATTGCCGCGACCTAAAATTCCACTTTTGAGTTAGATCATGGTATCGCAGATCTTTGAAAAATAAATACGAAACTGGTGGGATAATCACATAGATTAGTTAATCGCTCAGCTAGCAGAGTTGAGATAACAAAGGGAGAAATATGTTAAGAATCGGGTTCTATTCTTTGAATCCGCCAGTGATATTTACGAGATCTTCTGGGGAAAATTTCCAGAGGAGCTCTACAACTGGTTACGGAGACTAAAGGCCAAGACAGTCCCAAGAAGTTCATGGAAGGTCTGTTGCAAGTGGGTGCACGTAGATCTCGTAGCCCTCCATCAGTTAGATACCGATCTGACCCGAGCTGTAGATTTCTGGGTGCAATCTACCTTAGAGGGATACATCGTGGAATTTACAGCTGAATGCTACCAGTTTTTCTCAAAAGCAGACATATTCAGATAAAGGCTGCGCAGAGAGCTGTTGAAGGAGATCCCCTTGTGGATTAAGGCTTTGATGATAGACGGAGGATTGATGGAGTTCCAAAAATCTGAGATGGAGATCTAAACCTCTAGTACTGGGGGAAGGAGCTGAGGGAAAGATGCTACAAGTACGTTGAAAAGGGGAATAGGGATATGGATTTCGAGACTTCCAGTAGGTTGAGGGAACGATGAGCACATCGGAGGGCGCAACTCGCTGAGAAGTGGCAAGAAAGGGTGATGAGAGAATTGCAAAGATAAGAAAGGAATAGAGAAGACAAGGAGAAGGCGCCTCAGACAACGAAGGAGATGGAAGGTCAGATGGGTTCCCATGATATAGGGGGGACCACTAAGGAAGTGGGGTAGGTGTATAGGAGCCGAGCCTAAACAGATAAAGGAAAGGAGTACGACGGAGATGACGCGCACCCTGAGGAGACGTCCTATGTGGAGTTGCATGTTGCGATGGAGCAGCTATTCTGAGAGGGGTCAACACCCATAATCCCAGGTAACTCTATTCCCCAAAGTTCTAGTATCTCTAGTCCCGACCTTCCCCTGGTACTTTATCAGCCATTAGGTGAAATCTTTGTTAAGTTACAAGAGTTGAATTTATGAGAAGTGAGTAAGTGGAATAATGTTCAGTCCACAACAGTAACACACACTAGCGGCAGTGCTAGTAATACCATTTCACAACCGGGAGTCAGGGGTTTTGTTATGGTAACCCCCACCCAAGGAAGCATGGAGGGATTATTTACCCGGTACCAAGAGTTCTCTGGGAGAGGTAATGATGATGTAGAACAACACTGGTACCTGTGCGAGGCCATATAGAGGGCTCGACAGATGCTAGAGGCAGGTAAGTTAATAGAATTTCAAACTGCTCTCAGGGAGAGAGCTCTACGCTAGTTTATAAAGTGGTCTGAGGCTCATCAGAACCCAACATTAGACAATGTAAAGAGG
Source organism: Pinus albicaulis (assembly GCA_034641835.2). Taxonomy (NCBI): domain Eukaryota; kingdom Viridiplantae; phylum Streptophyta; class Pinopsida; order Pinales; family Pinaceae; genus Pinus; species Pinus albicaulis. The sequence goes on along the minus strand of CM076581.1, from coordinate 1,334,908,244 downwards.
GATTTAGTTAAGGAATCCAAATTACCCCAAACAGATTAACAGGGTTTGTTAGAGATGTGGGAGATCAGGTAGCGAGAAGGGGAAACTGCATGGGATCTAATGAGGAGATTCAAGGATGTGATTGGAAAGCTCAGTTATCCAATCGATCCTAACCATCAGAGAGATTGGTTCATCAAGGCCCTTCTTCCACTAACAAGAACTCCGCTGACACAACAGAAGATCGAAACATTGCAGGACGCACTGGAACAAGCTATGAAGATAGAGGCCATGGCGGGATATCTGCAAGAACTTAAGGGAGGAGCATCAACTCAGTACCCTTCCATCCCGGGGTTACAACATCAAATAGCTAGCCTGATAGAGAAATTGAAAGAAATTCAACCAATGTGGCTCGCAAGGCCAAATTTATGGTGTATGCACTGTCTAATGGAAGGACATGTGGTAGCCGAATGCCCTAGGTTGCAGGGCCAGAATGTGGGGACATTAGCAACAGGGGCACAGGGAGCTCTGCCAGTAGGAGGAGTTGGGCAGGTAAACACCCAGGGATTATATCCACTGTAACACCAGTACACGAGGTTCCCCTCGCAAAAAAATTTAGCCGCGAATGAATATTGTGAGATATGAAAAAGCATGGGTCATCCACCCCGCCTATGCCCAATATTACAGAAATACTCCAACGTTCTGAAGAACATATACTGTGAGTTCTGTGCTTCCACGACACACAACAAAAAGCAGTGTAGGGCTCTGGATGCATTAGCGGAACGATTGGATAGGCCTTCATAGAGAGTGAATGAGGCTCCCAGAGGATGAGGGGGAGGCATGCGAGTAGGCTGAACGGGAGGGAGAGGGCTAAAACGTTGTTACAACTGCAACCAAGAAGGTCACGTGGCTAGGGAAGGTCCACTTCCTAGAAGACCTTGGTGCTCTCAGTGCAGAGTTAACATGCACGCAACAGAAGACAACCTAGAGCTTATTAAAAGATGGGAAGAAAGAGCCAGACAAAGAGGGACAAATCTAGTAAATGCAGAGCTGAGAATAATAGAGGCTCAAGCTATGCAGAACGTGGCCATAGTGAAACGAGGAGGAAAAAGAACTGGGGAGGATGCACAAATGATGGACTCGATAAAATTGATAAGGCCAGCATCTCCAAAGCCAATGTTCAGGCAAAAAAGGTAGAAGTAATTCTTCCAAGAAGCAATGGAAACATTTGCCTAGCTTGGGGGAAGCAAAGACATTGAACTACCATAGACCAAGGAAGAAAACGAGAACCAAGATAGTTCAAGTAATACGACTGAAGAATGGTTCTGTCTATTTCTAAAAATTGTTAACAACACGCCAATGTTAGAACAGTTAAAGCAATACCTGAAAAGAGTAGTGTAGAAGGCCATAGGATCAGGGGAGTCAATTGATGCAATACAGAAATATATCCAAATATTGAAGAGGAATAATAAAAGGATAGGAAAAGAATTTCGGGTGAATACTCAAGTTGCAGGATTCCAAATTAAGGACACAATGCTTGACCTAGGGTTTGATGTAAATATCTTGCCCAGAAAGACATGGGAAGCATTGGAAAAGCTGAGGCTAACATACTCACCAATTCAACTCCGTATGGCGAACCAATATTGCATTGTGCCCATAGGAAGACTGGATGAGGTCGAAGTCGACGTTGCAGGAGTAAAGACATACACGGACTTTGAGGTAATCGACATTATGGGGGACAAAGATCCCTATCCAGCATTACTGGGGATTGATTGGGCTTTTGAAAATTACGCAGTAATAGATTTAAAGAAGGAATTGATGGTCTTCGAGGATGGAGAGGTCAGAGTCACTCAACCACTCGACCCGTATCAAGGTCCCCGATACACAGAGTCTGTTGACAACAGGGAAGATGCTCAGCTTCTTGACCATCTTTATCAAATGACTACAGGGAAAAGGGAAAATTACATCAACCCGACAACGGTTTGATCTGTAAGTTGGAGAAACATTCAAAGCTCAGACTTTGGCTTGGAGATAGCCTAGGATGATTGGAAGCAAGGAGGATATGAGACCAATACAAGAATATGAGCCAACATCGGAAGAATCAATTGGATCGGGACTGAGGTAAGAGATTACCCAACTTTGTTCGATATCAACGCTGTAAATACTTTCATTACCAAAATAGAGGATAAAGTACCATAGGACCATAGGGTCCCACTCATGGACATGGCTTTACAATCCACATCTGCAAGATGGTGGAGTAACCACCGCAACTCATTGTCGCAATGGGACAAAGTTGCGGTAACATTGAGAGCTAGGTTCAAGGAAGAAGAAGGACCACGCTTCAATGAAAAATATCTAGGGGAATCAGACTCCATAGAGCATTTGAAGGAGTGCGAGGGTTAATGGAAAACCGCGGGATACCTGAAAGAGCTGTGGGTACACAAGTTTATACATTCACTGGATGTAATTCCCCAAGCTTGGTACCTAACTGAAGAGAGGAAGAGGGGAACCACTACTTGCAAAGTTGCTGCAGAGAAATTCATGCAGTGCTTCTTGTTTGAAGGAGAAACAAAACCAGTCAAACAAGCATTACAGGCTATTAAAAAGGTACTGTTCTTCCTGGAGACTCAGGAGGAGGACGAGCAACTGATCCCAAACCAATGCCTAAGACAGACGGTGGCATGCAAAAAGATAAACAGTGAGATGGATGACGATAATCTTGAAGGTCTCAGACACCTGTACTTCGAAGAAAAATAGGGGGAGTAGGATATCAAAGAAGACCCAATGACAGAAGGAATTCATCTGCCACCACTAAATACCAAGAAAATGAACATTGGGACAGAAGAGAAATCCAAACTTGCGTCGATTGGTGATTATTGGGATGCCGAGATGACTAAGGAAATATTTAGTCTACTACAGGAATATGAAGACTTGTTCCCATCATCAGTGGCAGAGTTGAAAGGAATAAAAGGAGACATGGGGGAGATGCATATAATCTTGAAGGCCGAATCAAGGCCAATCAAGCACAGACCCTATCGGTTAAATCCAAGGGTGAAAGAAAAGGTTAAGGCAGAGATTGAAAAAATGCTAAAGGCAGGTTTAATATTCCTGGTGGAAGAAGCAGAATGGGTATCTCCCATAGTCATACAAAGAAAAAAGGATAAGTCTGAAATCCGAGTCTGTGTTGACTATAGGAGCTTGAATAATGCCTATGTACATGACCCATTCCCCACCCCGTTCAGTGACGAAGTCCTCGACAATGTTGTGGGGAATGAGGCATATCCCTTTACAGATGGATTCTCAGGGTACCATCAAGTAAGGATTGCCGAGGAAGATAAGAAAAAGACAAATTTCACCACCGAATGGGGCTCCTTCCCATATCACGTAATGCCATTTAGGTTGAAAAATGTGCCAGCAATATTTTCACGCATCGTGATAGCAGCATTCTGTGAATACATCCACACATTCCTGGAAGTCTATATGGATGACTAGACGGTATACAGTCTATTAAAAGACCATGCAACATTTTTGAGAATAATGTTTGATAGGTGAAGGCAACTCTAGATTTCGTTGAACCTAAAGAAGTGCATCTTTGCGGTGCCTTTTGGAACACTTCTAGGACACGTTGTATGCAAACAGGGAGTTTGCGTGGATCCAGCAAAGGCAGTAGTAATAATTAACATGGAGGCTCCAGAAACTGTGAAGAATTTGAGGTCACTGCTAGGCCACACAGGTTACTATAGGAGATTCATCCACAACTACGCGAAGATAACAACCCCATTGGAAAAACTGTTGCGGAAATTAGAGCAATTCGACTGGACAGAGGGTTGCATGACAACCCTGAATACTTTTAAGGAAAAATTGGCAAGTGCACCAATATTGGTTCACCCGGATTAGGGCAAACAATTTCATGTCCACCTTGATGATTCCAGCATCGCACTTGGAGCATTTCTGGCTCAGCCAGGGGACACTTCAGTTGATCACCCTGTGTACTTTGCAAGTAAAAAATTATCCACAACAGAACGGAATTACACTACAACAAAGCGTGAGGCATTAGAAATGGTGTATTCCCTTCAAAAGTTTTGCCACTACCTGCTAGGAGGTATGTTTAAGTTCTTCACAAACCATTGAACTTTAAAGTACCTAGTAAACAAACTAGTCTTAGAAGGAAGAATCTGCAGATGGCTCCTACTCTTTTAGGAATTCACCTTTGAGGTGATAGTAAAACTCGGGAGACTGAATGTGGGGCTTGACCACCTGTCAAGGCTAGAAAATGGAGAAAGTGGAGGGTCTCTAGATGATAAACTCTCGGATGCTGATCTTTTCAGAGTAGAAGCTATCCCAGAATACTTGGACCAGATAGCAACCTACCTAACAATGGGACAGTGCCCAAAAGAATATACAGCAGTCCAGAAGAGACACCTAGTAGTTCGAGTAGCAGAGTATCACCTCATTGCAGGACACCTGTATAAGATGGGGCTAGACCAAATTTTATGAAGATGTGTCTTAGACCATGAGAGGGAACCTGTACTGTGGGAATGCCACTGTGGTGTTGCGGGAGGGCATGTTGGACAAAAACTGACGATGAGGAAAGTACTACAAGTAGGTTTATGGTGGTCGATAGTACACATGGAAAGTAAGGCATTTGTGAGAAAATGCGATGTATGTTAGCGGACCACACGTCCATCGCATAGATACAAGCTCCCACTCCACCCAGTAAAAGCACTGCAGCCATTTGAGAAATGGGCAGGTGATTTTATAGGTCTTATTGCACCTTTCGCAAGGCACTCACAGGCCAGATACGTCATAATGGCAACAAGTTATTTGACAAGGTGGGCAGAGGCAATGCCGGTGAAGGATTGCACAACCGAAACAACGGCTAGTTTCATATTTGAAAATATCATCAGCAGGTTTGGTTGTCCGAAAATTCTGACAAGTGATCAAGGTACGCATTTCATCAATGCTACCATTAAGTCCCCGCTAGAAAAATTCATGGTAAAACATCATAAAATTAGTCCTTACCACCCACAAGCCAATGTTACAGTGGAAGCATTCAATAAGATCCTGGAGAAGGGCTTGACGAAGATTTGCAACGCTCAATGAGATGACTGGGATGAATGTATACCAGAAACATTGTGGGCATACAAAACAACTGTCAATAGATTAAACAACCAGACGCCTTTCCAGCTGGTGTACGGGAGAGAGGCAATAGTGCCCGCTGAGTTTTTCGTACCCAGCCTTATAATCGCAACATCACTACAACTATCAGAAGAAGACTCGTTGAAGGAGCGGTTACAAGAACTACAAGAATTCGAAGAAGACAGATTTTTAGCAGAATTCCACGAAACTGTCCAGAAAGAGAGACAAAAGGCATGACACGACCAACATATCAAGCGCAAAACTTTCAAGGTCGGCAAAATTTGTTTACTCTATGACAGTAAGTACCAGAATTTCCTAGGGAAACTACAAATGCATTGGCTAGGACCATATCATGTAATGGAAATCAAGGATTCAGGAGCAGTTCGGGTAGCACAACTGGACGCCTAGGTTCTACTAGGATGGGTGAATGGCGCACGCATGAGTAAGTACTACATTTAATTTTCAATAACTCTCACAACCGAGAGGAGTCAGTAGGGTAGATTAGATTAGATAGAGTTAATAAATTTCTTGCACCCGAGAAGAGCTTAGATAGGATTCCCAATAAGAAGTTTTAAAGCACAAGAAAAATTCAAAGTTTCGATGTGGAGACTGCAACACAACTGATTATGGTCGGGGCGGGGGGGGGGGTAGTGTCTAGCATGTCATCCACGTCAGAAGGAAAAGCGTGTCGAACATCATTCCATAATCATTACTCATAGTACCCATGTCAGTCCGCAGGATTACCGAGATTTGAGAAATAATTGCCATAATTAGCATCGTCCATACCGCAATAAATTTTCCATAATAAGCCATAATCATCACCCATCACGTTTGCCCAAACCCCGAAGCCACAGTCAACTTTTTCAGAACCCACCTCAGCCTGGTAACTAATCACACGATTATAGCCGCAGGGGAAGGCAGGGAAAATTAATTAGTTATGGGGCCTTATCAACCTCATGCGTGCCAGTTACTTACATAACTTGCATCAAAGAAAGTGTTAGAATGCTAGAGAAGTCCGAGTTAGAACCAGAAACAATAAAGGTAGCAAGAGAAACATCACCAGAAGAAGAGCAGGGTAGGTATCCAGAAACAAGAATTCATAAGGAAAGAGGAGTAGCTCTACAAGTGTACCAGAGAAGAGCTAAAATGTCTAGAGTAGTGCTAGCAGTTGTTGAGCAGGAGCTTGATGAAAGGATTCAGAAGATGGAGTCCTTGGTAGGCAAATATGATAGTGCGTCGCTGATTGATGCTAACCTAACAGACTCCTTCCAATATCCAACAATGAAGAAGCATGTGTACATGGAGAATTATGCCACAAAAGCGGGACAGGAAGTAGCAAGAGTACTTCCAGAGTTCATAGGTATTCAATAATCCACTATACTGAACCTAAGAAATCTTCCAGTCTTCGGCGTTACAGAGGCTGCGATGTAGTGCACCAAGTTTCTACTGAGCAGAATCCACAATGGATCACTGTGGCTAGGAAAAGAGATACCAATTCATGTGGAAGACATTCATAGGTTAACTGGGATATCACAAGAAGGGAGAGATGTCTCCACGACATTCCAAAATGTGTCCAAAAGAGCGAAGAAAGCAGGATATGGTGACTACTACAGGAAGTACGACACCAAGAAAGGGGGAAAAGGAGCCAAGATAGACTTGATCAACAAGCCAACGATCAAGTTTTCCTGCTATTTGATTGCAAGAAAAACGATGAGACACTACATCAAAGGGGGATTTACACTGGATACCATCTCAGTTGCGGAGCATTGTCTCCAGGGGGCACAACTGAACTGGTGCTCGTTTCTGCTCAATGAGTTATTCAAAGCCTATGAGGACAACAATAAGAGGACCACTGGGTTCATCTACAATTATCTTGTAATGGCCCTGGCCATGTGGAAATGGACATTTCCAGGAATCAGGAAACCTCTGGAAGTGGTAGCAGGCCAACCATTAGCAATGAAGTTCACACCCTGGAAAGTATCAGAGGACCCCAACACTAAGGAAGTGAACGAGGAAGCCTTCAAATTCTGGTACAACCAGATGGTTGATGTCGCAATGAGTCAACAGATAATTCCAAGGAACTTGCTGGACAATTATTCTTCACAAGTATGGTTTGGAGTTAGCCATAAGCAAACCTTCATTAGGCCAGCATGTGTGCCTGAGTCAACCTTCAAGATGAAGCCGCTGAAGTTTTAGATTGATGGATGAGCTTTTCACATAGAAGTATGTTCATGGCCAGGGGTAGGAATGGAGGTCAGAAGTGGAGTCTACGTCTATTAATTTGATGGCATGCTGCCAGATCCACTTCCATGAGAGACATCGGAGGAGGCAATGGCTAGAATGTCGCGACTACAGCTGACCCCAATCATCGAGCAGCTCAATGAAAAATTACAAAGTTTTAACTGGGTAGTCCAAACTCTAACAAATGATTCCTCTGTGTTTCCCACATTTACGGAATTTCAGGCTTCAAACTCAGCATCCTCTTCCATCGCTGCCCCTCTAGACACAACCATACCACTTAATTTGTTTAATTCACTGCCAGCAACAACCTCGACCCGTGTCAAAAAGATTCAAGCCTCAAAGCCACCTGTGGCTACACCTAAGGCCAAGAAGGCAAAAATCACAATGCCCAGCCAAGTTGTTGATCTAACAGGGGAAGATCAAACACAACCTATGGATACAGGGGCCCCAATCAGAGAAGAGCCAGTGGCAGAGCCCCAGGTGGCTCAGAAGCTACCTCTAATCAACCCCTATTCCTTTCTAAATATCCGTATATCTCTACCTCGCACTCACCACTCATCGACCAACACCTCATTCACCTCTAAAGACCATCCAACTCACACACCCTCCACCTCAGCCACCATATCTGACCCAGAAAGGGTAAAAAGCAAAACAAACGGGGACACCGAGGCAGAGGTTAACTTTGGTATAGCAGGGGTACCTAAGGTTAACCAAACCCTGGTTGAACAGGTTTCTTTCCAATAAATTTTAAGTCGAGGAGCATCTTTTACTGTAGACACAACACCCTCGCTTACCAAGCTGAACCCATTTCAGCAAGCCAATTTGATATTTCAACAGATGCATCCCACTCTAAACATGGGAAACCCTAGCAATCCGCTGCCACAACCAGCATTTCCACAATCACCACAAGAGCACTTAGCAAAGTCCATTGCAAGTAGTCAACCGCTCCAAGAGCGACAACCAAATCAAGATATCTCTGGAGCTGAAAGCATGCAGACATGGGGGACGACATAGTTGTACAATTTCATTCAGCAGGTAGTGCAGCAAGCCAAAGAGCTTCACATGGAACTCCAACAAAGATTTGAGCAGCAAAAGGTACAAATCGTCGTGCTTATTGAAGAGTGTGAACAACTGAAGAAAGAGAAGGACAACCTACAGGGCCAAATGGATATGGTGACCAAGGTTTTCCGGGATCTTTGGCCCACAGTGATAGCCCACGACAATCAGATACCAGATGACATAGCAGATACTGACATAGTCAGATGGTCCATTCACATCCGAGTGGCCTGTTCGAACCTCATCCAAGAAAATAGGGAACTGAAAGTAGCATTGGGGACCAGACCCGCGCTACCAGACCTGACGGTCATCTACATGAAGAAGATAGCAGAAAGACAAAACCAGGTAGCCGGGATGCAGGAAATTATGAGTACTATGGAAAAGTAAGCATATGACTTACTGAAGGTCTCCATGAATGTTCAACCTCGCTCACATTGAAATCACATCCAGTTTCGGCACAACTACAGTGGGTATCGAAAGAGATTCAGGAGGCCACAGACCCTGACGGACTCGACCAATTGTACACTCAAGCGGAGGAGCTGGAAGTAGAGATCCAAAAAATTGAGGAGCATTCAGCCACAACCAAACAAGCCCTCCGAGAGTTAAGGCAGCCTGTGAAGATCACTACCTAAGCAATGCAACAAATGTTTGTAATATCTCGAACGGAAATAAACAACAATACAAGCACATAAACAAAGACATACAGCAACTAGAGACACATCATAAGGGAAAAAAAAATATGGAGAATGCTGAGCCATTTTATTAATACCGATAAATGGGATTGAGTACAGAGGTGATCAGAATGATGGCACCTCGGCTTGCACTAGGCAAGCGTAGAAAGACTCTCAGGAAATGACCTAGAATCACTGCTCCCTCTGGAATGCGTTATCTCCCAAACTGCTGGTACTACTACTGTGCTGCTGCTATTGCTGGAATGAACTGAATATTTGGGGCTGCTCCCCACCTCGGAAAATTCTGAAACTTCGGGAATGGCCTCTACTCCTAATACCCATAAAAGCCCATAAAGCTTTTCAGAAATGGCCGACCCCCGAAAATTGCTCTCTTGAGGCACTACGTTATTCCTCAAGGAGAGACGTTGGCTCTGAATGATTTGCTCCAAATAATGGCCCCTAACTCCTCCAAAATGCTGGAATAGGGAAGGGCTGGCCCCTTACCACTATCCTAGGTTGAATCCACCACCAAACCGAATCCACCAACAAACCCCCAATCCGGAACCACCTCCTCTCAAGACTGCGTCCTCCCTCTCACTGACTGCTCTATCCCTCTGAGTGGATGTTCCTCCTATGGTAGCTGCAACTGTCTCCGACAAAACAAGGATGAAACTCCTCACCTGAGAAGGCACTCGAAGTCCCCCAGGGCTGAGGTTGGGATCTTCGAACGGAGACACTCGATGTACTGAACAATACGTGCAAACTTTGTTAAACAGCAAGTGTGCCCAATGTCAGAAGACAAATCTCAAAGATGCATAGTCAGAATGAATGAGAATGAGGAGACCCCTCCTCATTTTATGCTTGGTGAGACTTTCCCTCACCTAGGCACCACCATTCTTTGCGATGTCCCCCTTAGCCCACGCTGTCCAACTCACTCTGCGCTGGCTAGGCCCCACGCTATCTACGCTACTTCTTTTCCTACGCTGCCACTTGACCACTAGGCCCCATGTTGCGAAATACACATGTCTCTTAATTGAATTTAGGAAATACTTTTTATCCTAAGTGTGAGCTAAGTGTCCCCTTCACCCACTTTATTTATATTTTAACTTTATAAAGGAAAAATAGTCAAAATTAATATTTCCAATTGGCTATTTCTAATTGGTCATATTACAGTCTCCCCCCTAAAAGTGTTGCTTGTCCTTGAGGAACTGTAATGATGGATGCTACAAAATCTTCTCACTCTCCCAGGTGTCATCCTCATCCGGTAAATTCCTCCATCTCACTAGGTACTCCTTGACTGTCCTGCTCCGTAGCTGCCTCTCCCTAGTGTCAATAATGGCCTTCGGCTGTAGCACCAAGTGCCCCTCATCATCTATGGGTGGAAGCTCCTCTGTTGTAGTCACCTGCCACCCCAACGCCTTCTTCAGGCATGACACGTGAAAAACATTATGAATCTTGCTACCCTTGGGTAGCTCCAACTCATATGCAACCTGTCCCACTCTACGTATCACCCTGTAAGGTCCATATAAGCGAGGCTTGATCTTTTCAGCTCCCTTATGCTTCAGCGTAGACTGCCGATATGGCTGCAAGCGTAGGTAGACCATGTCCCTTACCTCAAACTACCTCTCGACCCGTCCTCGGTCGACGTACAACTTCTGTTGGTTCTGTGTTGTAGCCATGTTATCCTTGAGAGCTCGAAGTATATCCTGACTCTCTTGGATCTAATTCTTGGCTCTAGGAGCCTTGCTAGTACCAAACATATGATGAGTGTTGTTGTAGCAGTACTCCCCCAAGTGCAACCATCTCAACCATGCCTTCTGCTGCCTGCTGTCATAGTTACACAAGTATCCCTCCAGCCACTTGTTCACTATCTTGGTCTATCCATCCATCTGGGGGTGGTAACTAGTACTCAGTATCAACTCAGTGCCCACCAAACGGAAAAGCTCCTGCCAAAATCCGCCGATAAAGTGGCTGTCCCTGTCACTGTCAATGGTCTTTGGGAGACCATGCAACCTGAAAACATCCCTAAAGAACAACTCTTCTACCTGTGCTACAGTGTAATGTGCTGATATGGTGAAAAGAATGAGCATATTTAGTCAGCGGATCTACAACTACAAATATGCAATCCTTTCCCTGTACCGTGGGAAACCCTGTAATGAAGTCCATCGAAATACTCTCCCATTTCCCCTCAGGTATGGGAAGAGGCTGCAATAATCCTGCTGGATGGTTCATCTCCCCCATTGTTACGCTAGAAAACCTCACACTCCCTGACATGTTGAAGCACGTCCTCCTTGAGGCCCTTCCAAGAGAACCTCTCTCTGATGGCCCTATAGGTTTTGGTAAACCCCTGGTGGCCTGATAATGGAGAATCATGCAAAGCGTGCAATATCTTCTTCTTGAGCTGGGAGCCATCAGTCAAGAAGATCCTGTCCCTGTAATAGATCACCTCGTCCATCACTCTGTACCTATCATTTTTCACCTGTCCATCCAAAATCTCACAAGAAAAACGGTCCTTGGAGTACTCTACCAGCAATTGAGCGCTCTAGTCCATGTCCAAACTCATCAAGGACAACGCTGTCGGTCTGCGGGAAAGTGCATTTGCCACAACATTGTTATTCCCCTTGAAATACTCGATGTCAAAGTAATAAGCCTGGATCTTGATGACCCACTTCTGCTGCCTCTCCTACAACTATTTATGCTCTAAAAAGAATCAGAGGCTGTTGTGATCTGTACTCACCCTGAATCTGTTCCCTACCAGGTACTGCCGAAACTTGGCCAAAGCATGCATGATGGCCAACATCTCCTTGTCATATATAACATACAACCTCTCATGTGGCAATAGCTTCTAGCTCTCGAAAGCTATGGGGTGGCCTCCCTGCATCAAAACTGCGCTGATCCCCTCCTTCGATGCATCACACTCCAAGACAAAGGGCTGTGTAAAATCTGGCAATGCTAACACTGGACAGCTGCTCATCACCTCCTTGAGCTTGTCAAAAGCCCTCTACGCTGTATCCATCCAAACGAATGCCCCCTTTTTGGTAAGGTCTGTAAGGGGTGTAGCAAGCTGGGAAAATCCCTTGACGAACTTCCGGTAGTAGGTGCAGATCCCTACAAATCCCCGAAGTTCTGTTATGTTCTTCGGCTCTGGCCAATCCCTGATGGCCCTGATCTTCTCCTCGTGGACCCTCACTCCGTCCACCCCAATGATGTGCCCCAAGTAGAGCATCTCTGTCATCCCAAACCCACATTTGGAGAGCTTAGCATAAAATTGTTGCTCTTCCAAAATGCGTAATACAACCTCTATATGTAGGAGGTGCTCCTCCCATGTCCTGCTGTAAATTAAAATGTCGTCAAAGAGCACTAATACACACTTCCTCAAATGACTATGGAAGATGTGATTCATGCATGACTGGAAAGTGGTTGGGGCATTGGTTAGCCCAAAAGGCATCACCAAAAACTCAAAATGGTCATAATGGCACCTGAAAGCGGTCTTGGGAATGTCCTGCTCTCTCACGCAAATATGATGGTACTCGGATCTCAAATCAATCTTTGAGAAGAACTTGGCCCCCCTCAGCTCATCCATCAGCTCATCGATCCATGAGATGGGGTACCGGTTCTTCATGGTTTTCTTGTTCAGGGCCCTGTAATCAATGCATATCCTCAACGTGCCTTCCTTCTTCTTCACAAGTACTACTGAAGAAGCAAAGGGGCTAGTGCTAGGATGGATGTGTCCAAGAGCTAGAAGCTCATGGATAGCCCTCTCAATCTCATCCCGATAGGCTTTGGGATGCCTATAGGGTGTAGTGATAACAACTTGGATGCCCTACTCCAGCTCAATCGTGTGCTTAAACACCTGATCTGGCGGCTATCCTGGTGGTATCTCCCCAAATATCATAGCATACCTGTCGAGAATGGACTGTGTTAGCACCTAATTTGAAGCTTAGGCTGAAAGAAGGAAAATCAGGGTAACCTCAAACCACGCTCAGCCTTGTAGCTAGCCCTACAAGGTAAGAAGAGGGCTCTCTCCAGGAAAAATATTCAATGAAGTATAGCTGCAAATTGATTTTAGGCTAGGTATAGTGGCTCAAAATGTTTTATCAATTTTTTGGGTTGTAGGATTAGATGGGTTGGGCAGTTTGAAACTGGGGAATTAAATCAGAGATACAGGGTATTTCATGGGGCAAGGTAGGCAGGGATTTTAACAATTCAGTTTAAATAATGATGGAATGTTTAAGACTGGTGAGGAGCTGAAAAGGGCATAGGATACAGATCCTTTTCAAATAGTAGAAAACATAGAATGTTGAATGTTTTCCCAAGGCAAAGCATTATACAATGGATTCTACCTATCTATCTTGAAAACATTTCAACCAGAAATATGAATGGATGAATGGTAAACATAACAATTAACAGATGAACACAAAGGAAAGAACAATGCTAAAATCCATACCATAGGGATCCCACAAATCAGAGCTGCATTTATTTATTAATTCCATGCCAAACTATTACAAATGGAGCGCAGAGTGTCCTCCGTGATTTCCAACTTATTCCACACTTTATTCCCCCCTTTACAATGATGAAGAATCACATTAAATATATAGAATTTGAGGGGAGTAGATCCACAGAAAAAAGAGTTGTTTCACAAACCCATAAACCGAAATCTGAACATAGGAAGAAAACCAACAATTTGCCCCTGAAAAGAAGGAGAAAAAATATATTTGATCATCTGGAGGATTTGCAGTTGCTCGAATAGAGGAGAAGAAAGACAAATTTAGAACCATTTCTCCTTTTTATCGTTGCTGTCGTGTTCTGTGTTTGTATTTAGCTCTCGGCTTTGACTGTTTCTTTTTCTTTATTGAAAATCCCTTTTATGCCGAGAAATGCCTTTTGGAACCAATGAAATCGAAATTTTGCCATAAAAGTCCCCTTTGGGTGAAAAGGAGCAAAGGAAAGGATGGTGGGCCCATGATGCAATCGTAAATCGCAATCGCAACTCGTAATCGGAAGAGGGGAGGGGCTGTATCACATAGCGGAGGAAATGTGATTGAGAACTTGTGATGTGATAGTGTATAGAGGGAGTCCCATGGGGAAATCGCAATCGAAAATTGGGACAAGAAGGGGAGCGGGTTTAGAATTATGGAAATCACCGATTGTAATGGGCGATAAGCGATCAATCGCATCGGCGGAGACCAATGTGTGGGGGTAAAACATAACGGGAGGAATGATAATGCAATGGGTGAAGACTTTACGATAGAGAAAAATTTTAAGTGAAATGGAAAAATGGGTTAGCACAGGGAAAAAAACCCTTTCTTTGGAAAGGGAAGAAGGCTTGGTGGGACCTAAGGGAGGAATCGCAATCGCAATCGGGAATGGGAGCGGAGGCAAAGTACTTATGGGAACTACCGATTGCGATGTGCGATTCATCACATCGGCGGGTAAGAGCGTGGAGTTTAAAAACATGCGAAAAGACTTAAGAAATCTTTAAAATCAATCTATCGCACTTTACAAAGGAAAAACCACTTTGTTTGGGAAAAAGGCGGAAGGGTTTATGGTGGGACCCAGCCAATCGCAAATCGACGGAGGAGTGGAGTGGGAGTTGAACTGCGGGAAATGCCGATTGCGATGGTGCGATGGCTTGTGAGTCGTCCGATCGGAAGGGCGGATCGACGGTGGAGGTGTGATCGGCAGGAGTTAATCGCATCGGAAGAAATCAAAGGAGGGGGAACAAATTTGGGAGCGTTGCGAAGTTGCGATGCGATCAAGCGATTGCGATCGGATGTGGGCCATCGGATCGCAGAGAAGATCAATGGTCCAAATGTGATCGGGCGAGGTCAATCGCATCGGAGATTTGTGATCGGGGAAGGGTCAATTGGAAGTATGCGATTGAATGGTGCGATTGGATCGGAGAAAGGATTATAATGCAAAACTTTAAAATTATATGAAATAAAGTCTAAGGGACAAATGAGAAAAGGGGTGAGGTTAGGATTTTGGGGACTTTTTTTCACTTAGGCATATTTTCCAATCCAGAAGTCAGTTTGGGGAATATAATATATCGTTGGAAAGCTCTTTCTGGGCTCTTTCTGATGGACATACTTAGAACATGATTCTGCTATGAAAATACTGTAGAAAACACTTCTGAAAGGCAGAGTGGTGGCTTTGTGGAGATAGCAGCTTCTGAAGTTCAACTTATTACATATGAAGACATAAAATTACATAAGGAATAATGATAAAAGCAAAGTACCATGCTTTTCACCTCAAAACATGTTTTGAGGTGAAAATTACATCAAGCTCAATAGAACAACTCTTTGATTTTTCCAGATACTGTGCCTTTGAGTTTATTTGACCTCCTCATGACCTTGTTGATATTTATTGACATTGGCTTATTAATTTGACTATGATGAGACCATAGGACCTAATGAGACCAACCCTATGACCTGATAGTATGAATTGGGAATGAAAGTGAATTATGACTAAAGACCATAGAGAGGAGAATCAACAAGTTTTACATGAGGGAAAACTGATGAAAGACCACTACCATAAATGAATCCATGCCCTAATGGAATGATGAGAATTTATGGTATGGGACACCTACTATGCAAATGCAAAAGAGTAAATTTGATCACTGATGGCAGTATGACAAGACTGACACTAACAGACTGTACATATGGGTGTATGGACTGCCCTGTAGATCCTGCCTCCGACATACGCAACTCCATTTCCCACTCTATATCTCCCTTCCGGAAATATGCCTCCATCCGGTGTGCTGAAACTGTCTGTGGTAGATAGGTGTGCATACCCTGAATCTTCTCATGCCTCCCAGTCTTCTTGTCCGTCCACTCCATCTCCAAGGTCTCCCAGTCAGTGGTGACCTTCCCTAGTGTGACAAGACACTGTACCCCGAGTATCACGTTGGTGTCTGGAATGTCCACCACGAAGAAATGATCCGTCAGGGTGTACGTCCCCATCATCACTGCCAAGGCTGGAACATACCTGGTACACTCCATGGTGCAGTCCCCTAGAACCAGTATCGAAAATCCATCAAAAGTTTCCATCTGCATGCCCCTCCACTGTACCAGCTGGGCATCAATGAAATTGTGGGTAGCCCCACTGTCTACCAACACCGACACACGCTTCCCTCGTACTGTACCTCGGAAACGCAGTGTCAAGTACTTGGGAACTCCCCGCAAGGTTGCAAGGGTTCCCCCGGTAGGTGCAAAAGCTGCACCTCCGGCTCCAGGTGGTGGAGGTGGAAAATGATCCCCTCTCTGCACTGTACTGCTGCCTCCAGCCTCCATCTCCTCATACTCCTCTTCTTCCCGCTACTATCGGAGAATACCTCGATGTAATTTGCCTTCCCCGCGGCACACCGGTGTCCTATTGCCCATGGCTCCTGACACGTGAAGCATAACCTCCTTCGCTTCAGGTCTCTCCTGACCTCATCATCTCCAAACCATTTGCCCTGGTTCCCCTTGGTAGGTGGAACCCTCTCATCCTTTCCTTCAGCTGGAATGCTGATCTCTAGGGAAAAGGAGCTCTAGTCCTGGGAAGTGCATCCTGCAAATCCCGATTCCTTTCAACTGCATCATGGAGTGTCGTGGGCCTCGTCGATCTGACTAATCCCTGTAGAGGCTCTGCCAATCCATATATGAAAATATAGATCATCTGAGTTGTCGATAAATCAGGTACCATCATGAAGAGTCTCAAAAAATCAGAGATGTACATGTCCGACCTCCCGGTCTGCTTAAGCTTTGTTAGCTCAACAAAATGCTCCTCTGGATCCCTCCGATCAAAACGCTCTACCAACCTCCACGTAAACTCAGCGTATGTGGTCACTCTTAAGTGCCCCAACGTAACCATTCCATGAAACCACCAATCCTGGGCCTTGCCCTCTAGGTGCAGCGCTGCCACCTTGATGGCCTCTAGCTCGACCATATGATTAAGTTGGAAATATATATCCAACTTCTACACCCAAGCTTTTTCCGAACACTTGGCCGATCCGTCAAATGTCGGTAGATGGAATCTTCCCACCGTGCGCTGTAAGTCCTCGTCATGTGAATGCCTGTTCCCCCTGTGATGGTTGCGGGTTTGCTATCCCACTTGAGCTGAACAAAATCATGGAAAGTGAGGGCATCTCTGAATTTCTAACCGTATCACTCGTACTCAGCAAAATAATCTCCCATGTGTGCCGATTCTTGCTCCTGCTGTGCTTCTGCCCCAATATCTGCGGCAATAAATGTTGGCATCATGGAACGGGGGGGGGGGTGGGGGTGTGTGCGATGCTATCTGCTGCGCTTTGAGGTGCTCCTGCAAATGATGGGAGGTGCCTGAGCCCTCTCCAACATGGAAACCCCTTGGGGTCTCGCGCTGTCTATACTTTGCCGTGAATCTCTGCCCCATCTCCTCTATCCACCTCGACAAATCCTGCACTGATTTGAGGAGGAGTTCCCCGAACTCCTTCTCGACATCTCTTTCCTCCGCCATTAGTTCCTCTCCCTCTGCGTCCACCACTGGAACGCTGTCTCCTTTCCCGAAAGTGAGCTCTAATATCCACTCTTGGTCTTTATACTTCCTTCCTCGGTAAGTGATGTAAGGTTTTCATACTTGTGTCATAGAAAATCAACTCCACAGGTGGAGCCAAGTCTATGAGCTCTAATACCACTGTAGTATCCCAAATGGAAATAAACAACAATACAAGCACATAAAATAAAACATACAACAACTAGAGACACATCATAAGGGAAATAAACAATATGGAGAATGCTGAGCCATTTTATTAATACTGAGAAATGGAATTGAGTACAGAGGTGATCATAATGATGGCACCTTAGCTTGCACTAGGAAAGCGTAGAAAGACCTTCAGAAAATGACCTGGAATGACTGCTCCCTCTGGACTGCGTTATCTCCCAAACTGCTGGTACTGCTACTGTGCTACTACTACTGCTGGAATGAACTAAATCTTTGGGGCTACTCCCCACCTCAGAAAATTCTGAAACTTCGGGAATGGCCTCTACTCCCAATACCCAGAAAAGCCCAGAAATCTTTTTAGAAATGGTCGACCCCCGAAAATGGCTCTCTTGAGGCACTACGTTATTCCTCAAGGAGGGACGCTATCTCTGAATGATTTGCTCCAAATAATGGTCCCTAACTCCTCCAAAATGTTGGAATAGGGAAGGACTAGCCCCTTACCCACTATCCTGGGCTGAATCTACCAAAAAATCCCTAATCCGGAACCACCTCCTCTCAAGACTGCATCCTCCCTCTCACTGAATGCGCTGTCTCTCTAAGTGGATGTTCCTCTTGTGGTAGCTGCAACTCTCTCTGGCAAAACAAGGATGAAACTCCTCACCCGAGCAGGCACGCGAAGTCCCCCGGGGCTGAGGTTGGGATCTCCAAATGGAGACACCTGATGTACTTAACAATACGTGCAGACTTTTCTAAACAACAAGCGTGCTCAATGTCAGAAGACAAATATCAAAGATGCATAATCAGAATGAATGAGAATGAGGAGACCCCTCCTCCTTTTATGCTTGGTGAGCCTTTCCTTCACCTAGGCCCCACCAATCTCTGAGCTGTCCCCCTTGGCCGACGTTGTCCAACTCACTCTGCACTGGCTAGGCCCCACGCTGTCTACGCTACTCCTTTTCCTATGCTGCCACTTGACCACTAGGCCCCACGTTGCCAAATACACATGTCTCTTAAGTGACTTTAGGAAATACTTTTTATCCTAAGTGTGAGCTAAGTGTCCCCTTCACCCACTTTATTTATATTTTAACTTTATAAAGGAAAAATAGTCAAAATTAATATTTCCAATTAGCTATTGCTAATTGGGAATATTATAGCAAATGGCCGCTGAGGCAAACATTCATATCAATAACGTCTTTGGTAGCCTACTGGTCGTCTCAGGAGAGAAAGAGGTCGCCCATGTCACAACAGAAACAGGCCTGCTCATGTAGGGATGGCAACAAGCCATTGCTAGCTTCCAAGAGCTCAAAGCATCAACATTGACAAAGGTCCCAGAGTTGTGGCCCTTGTTTGGACACGTAGAGTAAAGGGAGAAAACAGAACGGGCTACGAAGGCAAGCAGATCGATGGATATTGAGGCAGCAAGAAACAATTGACTCGGGACGAGTCAATAGGATGTGGTCGGGGCCTGTTGGGGCCCTTGTTTTGAAATTAAACAATTTTGAGTTGCAGATAACAGGTGGCGGAACGCAACCACGGTAGGCAGATAGCTGTCACGGTTGCAAACAACGGAAGAGCAGGTGGCGCGGATGTTGCGGAAGAAAACACAGATGGCAGAAGGAAGTTGCAGAAAAAAATCAGTGGAACTCCCAATAATCAGGGGGAAGCAGAAAACAACCGAGCATAAAGAAAGGAATAATTGTCAGTCACGTTGGCAGAAGAACAAATAGGCAGCCGGCCAGCGGAGGAAGAAGGTTGGAACAATAGGGATCAGAGAACATGAGCCGTAGGAGAGCTCTGTTCATGTTGTTTGTTCCGTTCTCTCTCTCTCTCTCTGTGCTCATTCTGTTATGTCTTATGTGACACTATTGTAATCAGTTCTACCAGGAACGCTCTGAGGAGCATGTTAGCTGCCTTTTGTTGTTAATGCAATACATTCTGATCTGAGGTTGTTGTTCTGAGATTTGTATTGTGTTCTGGTTTAGTTGAACGTGCGGGTTATTTAAAATTTTTGGTTATCATTTTGAATATGTTCATAGGTATTGTCATCTATGGAGTATTTACATTTATTCAGAGTACTTAGTTCTGTTTGGTTTATGCATTTGTCATGCTTGATTGATACCCGATCTAATCCAAACTTTAGTAAGGTTATGACACACCTCGGGTGAGACTCTTTTCTCCTCGGAGCAGGGTGAAAATGCCGACGTTGTGCTAAACTAATGTGGAAAACCTTGTTGGCCTCCATCCTGAAACTGGGTCTTGCCCAAGAGACCTTCTCCCTCGCCAACAGTTCCCAGAATTTTTCCATCTATCTAGACCAATGTAGATAATTAAGTTGAAAGCACCACACAATGTAAGCAAATCCTCTCCAAAATTATTACTAACTTTGTCGTCTTCTGAACATCTCAACCATCGATAATTCTTCTCTTCAATGGGCCAGATAGGATTGTGATCCTCTTTACAACAAAGAATACTAGCTTGTTGATTTGTTGTTCTAGATTTGAAATCTCCCACTAAAACAACTTCTCCCTGTTGTGAATATGCGACAATATCTTGCTTTAAAGCTGCATATAGATCTTTGGTGTCCAACCCCTTATTTTTGTAAGTTTTTGATACTTGAGGCGCAAAATAACATGCTGCAATTTTTATGTCGTTCTCATTCTATGTTATTTTGAACCATAAATATTGTTTATTTGTATCTTATTTCACTAACTGAATGTGACGACTTTATTTTTATTTCACTAAAACCAATATTCCTCCATGCCCTTTGCCATTTTCTGCTACCTCATTCTAAACTTCTAACTTCAAATAATTGTCAAACATAAGAGTTTTGCAACCATCATGTTCATGAGTTTCTGTGAGACAAATTATGTCTCTACCTTCTACAATAAGCGCTATCCCATGTCCCCTCCTCCAAGGGTAACCTGTATAATTCCAACAAACTAGACTTAGGCAGACCTGGGTAGGATTTGGTTGCTACGCGGTTTGCCACACAAGACTCGAATTTGAGTCTTCACCCTTTTTCATCCATGTTGATCTTGTTGTTTTCCTCCATGTTATATAATTATCTATTTTTTCTTTATTGTCAGCGTGCTGCCCTGTTTTTCCATGAGGCACAAACACTGCAATAACCGCTTTACCATTATACAACCATGCTATTTTCCCTTTGTTTCTTGCTACTCTAACTTTCTCCACTTCTTCTCTTCTCTCTTCTTGTTGCTTGCTAGTTAAATCTTCATCTAGGAAGAAGTGTGAGCCTTTCAAGAGTTTCTTTTTTCTTAAGAGATGACGTTTCTCTTGCACACTTTCCATGATGAATTTTATAGGTCGAGGTCTTTCCTCACATATCTTTCCCACCCTCCTGCTTGACAAATTCTCCCTCTCCACTGTAATTTCTCTCTCAAAAAGTCCCTTGTCAAATTGAAAGTGCTTTCATTCTTTCCATAGTCTCTTATTCCCTCTATAATAAAGTTTGTTTTCCTCTCTTTTATTTCTTTATGTTATCTTTCCTGTGCTCTACGAGAACTTACATCTTCTTTTTCCTCTATCATGTGATCAT
The DNA here is from genome assembly GCA_034641835.2 of Pinus albicaulis. Lineage (NCBI taxonomy): Eukaryota > Viridiplantae > Streptophyta > Pinopsida > Pinales > Pinaceae > Pinus > Pinus albicaulis. Next base: position 1,334,886,923 of record CM076581.1, on the reverse strand, counting down.
TAGTGTCCTCAACCCTAGTTTTGATTTCTTTTGGAATGTACGTCTTCTTGTTCTCTTCTGCCTTCTTTTCAGAAAGGACTATTTGCTCACCCATTTGTGTATCTGCATGAGTTGTTTTAGATACTATCACATCTTTGCTTGCTGCCATTGCATCATTCCTGGTTTTCCATGCTGCCTTCATGTTTTCCCATTCTCATTTTCCTACCTCTACAACATCTTGTAACATTGTTACCTACTCTTTCAAAATTCTATTACCTTCCATTAAACATTAATTTGCAAGTGTGATCTCTCAAATTTTGCGGTCTCTTTCCTATTCGTTGGCTTCTAAAATTTCCAGCCTTGCTCTGGCCTTCATCAATTCTTGGACATAGAGATCTGATGACCAAGTAAGAGGTGTAGTTGTAGGACTGTAAATGATTGACTCTTCTTTATTTTTTTCGCTCTTCTTTTTTTCTTCTTCTTCTGAATTTGTTTTCTTCTTCTTTGTTCCCATTTAAAGCAGGCAAGTCTACACTTTAAAATTCCTTGATATTGTTTTGCATTTACCCAAATCCACTTTCCTGTTTTGTCAGCTGAAACAATTTTGACTTGGCCCAAATGATTTGTTTCCACAAAATCTGATATTTCTTCGCCATTTTTAACATTTAATATTGATTTATTTTCCATTTTGAGAACAAAAAAAAATCTCAAAGTGAATTTTCCTACTTCGCTCCCTTCGAATGCTCCCTCGCTTCTACAATTCCCTTCATGCCTCGCAATTCCCTTCAACGGTGACTGCGTGGGAGTACCTTTCACCTGTTGACGAACTTTCACCTTTCACCTATCGAACCTGTGACCTCAACTCAACTTGGGATGACTGATCGATCACGAGTTTGAAACCCTACCTTGATATGGAAACCTTCAACCCTACCTTGATATGGCAACGAGTTCGAAACCCTACCTTGATATGGCATTATGTATTGGTCGTTCTTACAACTTTAGCAACCTAAGGCATCGAGCTTTATTCCTCCATTTACTACACTACCTTAATGTCCCCAACCTTTGCATGCCATCTTTGCACTCTCCCGTGGAATTTAGGGGGTACTTGCATTCCCAATTTTACATTTTCGGTTAAATTGCAAAAATTTGGTAACCCTCGCTTTGGAATGGGAAAGGAGACGAATATTGGATTCCTTGCAATGTTTTTTCTCCTTAAAATGATAAGGTACTAGGTATGTTATAACAATATTTTCCATACGTTGATTAATTTGTGATTACCCTGAGTTTTAGCTCTTGCACCACCCTCTCCCTATGATTAGTTTACAGTTGCTTGGCATGGTCATAGTGTTGTTCTGAAATTGTATTTTCCCTTTAAATTCAAGCAAACGTTACTGAAACTTAGTGATACATCTTACTTTCTCATAAAAATTCCAAACTTGTTTGCATGCAAAGAAACGTTTTATTTTTATTTTTTCTCCAGAGTCAACCTCTTCATTTTTGTTTCTTACACACTTGGTGGGAGCCTTTGCGGTTAATCCTTGGGCACAAAAGCACCTGATACCTTCATTAAAATTTCATAATGAAAATACATTTCTTTGAGCCATTGCAACGTTTTCATGTGTTCGTCGTGTTAACTAAGAAAAAGGGGAGAGTTATGTATGTTGAAAATATTTAAACTCCTTGTTTTGTCATACAGAACTAATGAGCGTGGTCATATTCTTGCAAAAATAGTATGTATTCACCCATTTTATTCTATCAAATGTTTGTCCAGAGGTTATTTATCTATGATTTTGGGTTTTTCTTTTTTAAAACCATAGTTATCTATAATGGGGTTTATTACATGATATGCAAATTTCGTTAATAAAATGTGATTACTCATCCTGTTCTCTCGTCCATGGGACCCTCTGAGACTACATTGTCTTGCGCAAAAAAAATATGTGACGTTTCCGGTGTACAAGGTTTTTTGTTTGTTTGTCATATGTGACCTAGGGAAAAACACATTGCATTCAATATAAAATAAAGCATTTCATATATTATCTTTGTAAAAAATGGCTATGCCTCATGTTTGTGTTGATTTCAAATTAAAATAAATAAAGGCATGAGTTTATCTGTCATAGAAATTCAACCTTGCATTTCATAGACCACAATCTCCTTTCGTCGAATGAAAGATTTTTTTTTTCCTAAGTCAAATATTGTGAATTAAGAGTTGCTCTGTCCATGGCAAAGTCACGTCAATATCATCTGAAAATTGTGTTGTGCTAGCATAATTTTCTAGAGGGAATTTTTTTGTTTGTTGTGATGTTTTTAGTGGACATGACACATTCATCCATTTTTCACATGTAATGTTTTTGACAAAATATGTGAAATCCTTGCTCTTGCGTTAAATTTTGTCTCTTGTTCTATTTATGCAAAATAAGAAAAATTTCAAATTCAACTCCTCTGAGCCTTTGAACATTATGAAACATTGCTATATATACAAGTATATTGACCTCTGAAAATTATCAGAGGAGTCTCCAATTGTTTGTATTTGCATATCTTGATGATAGATCAACTCTGTTGACATTCCAATGTAACTTACTTTTCCTTGCAAATTTTTTTCCCTATGCGTGTTTCATGACTCGGATAGTTGATTATTTTATTTTATGGAATTCCTTATTTTTTGTTACCTAAAAGTAACTTGTATTTTTATGGTTATTGTATGAGTTTATTCAATCAAAATAGGGGCAAAGGAAGAGGGAATAGAGACAAAAATCGGGGATAAAAAAGAAAGGCAGGCCCGGGTGTCAGTTCACTTTGATGGACATTTGGAAGAACTTAGGTAGTTGCTTCAAACTAGCATAGTTAGCCTTAAAGGCCAGCCTATTCCCCAACCTATAGTTCAACCTCAACAACCCCATGTTCATCATGGCCAAGTATTGGCATCCCTGTGCCACGACAAATGTCTTCCCCTCTCATTGTTCCCAATAATGATGGTTGGAAAAATGCAATTACAACACAACCTTTGCACTCTATTCAAGGTTGGAATATTGTTTCATTACCCCCTCCTCCTCCTAAAGAAAACATATCTCATCACTTGAAGTCTTCCACTTCACTCATTTTACATTCCTAATAGGAAACACCTCAACCTTCTACACTTACTGATCAACCTCTCCCATTTTCCAACTAAGTTTCAAAACAACCTGTTGTACTTGCCAAACCAGTTGGACAATCCTATAACCATGCAATCACTCCTCAACCTTCCACAAGTGATAAAGGGAAAAAGACCCAAGCTATTTGATCAATTTTAGAGTATCTCATAAAGTGGAAGAACTGACCAGTTGAATAGTCCACATGGGAGGATGAGAATTTTATACAGAAGCATCCAAAAGTAATCAAGCATTGAGGACAACACTTTTTTGAAGGGGAGGGGCATGTTAGGTCCCTATAATACTAGTATAACCCCTTATTGTTATTATTAATGTAACCCCCTTATTATTATTGTTGTGCCCATGTAGTCCCCATATTGTTATTATTGCGCCCCATAGAAGCCCACTATTGTTATTGTTGCGCCCTTACATAATTATTGTTATGTAGGATCTGATTATATTGGGACCCCTTAGACTCCTATATATAGAAATTAGGTTTTGTAATTTGTATCATCCAAGAATTTTTCATTTAAGTAATGTGAAGGAGGTTCCCCCCTCGAAGAGGTTGATTTATAAGTCATTGATCTATCTTTTCTTATATTTTGTGAGCTAGTTTCATAACACTATGATTGAGATAATATCCTTCACTTAGTTCTTTTAAGTTATAAAATATGATATAGAGAATCACAAGTATGATCAGATGAATTATAGCAAGATAGAGATGACATCATCATAGAAGCATGGAAGGAGAGCTGGAGTAGAAAGTCTACATGGTTATAGCAGCCATCATGATAGAAATGGAATCTCCATTGAAATCATATAAAGGACAACCAAATTAGCAGTATACATGGTTGGAGGAATTTAATCTACCAAAATATAAGATAAACAAAGGTCATCATACCTCATCATTATTAGAAAGGAACATTTGGAAAATGAGGATCATCGAGATCCTCCACTAGAATATTTATGAGAAGGTTCACCTCTACTTGGAAGAAGCAAGTGTCTCACTAATCGTCTAAATTCCACCATGTATGGGATTAATTGTTTAGAACAATGATGGTATGGTGACAAAGGAATGAAACATGTTGAATCGGTTGAAGTACTTTCATCTTCAAGCAAGAAAAGGAAGTTGTTGGAAGGAAATCTAGATGACCAAAATAAGGAAAAGGTATGCATATATTTCGCAGAGAAAGCCATGTCATCATATAGTTGTTGATAATAGGATTGAATGATCTATATCATGAGCATGATCGAAGATTAAGGATATTTTCCATTAGAATGACGCATGAAGGCATGTAGACAATGTGCCTTGAACTCCTCTACATATTGATAAAATGAAATAAACATAATATGGCCTCATATGGACTATGGGGTGGTTGAAAATCATGGTTCCTATGTTGAAATAACCATTTAAAGAATATCCCGAGGGAAGAAATATGTGAATAAAGGAATAAGAGTTCGTGAAATATGCATCTATAATTCTGTAAGATAAGATAAGTGATCAACATTCGATAACTAGAAGAATTAGCTATGACATCTCCTTGGAAGAAGAAGGTATGAAAACCCTGATATATATACTACAAAAGAATAATATTGGAAATAAATGTCTTGGAGATGGGTTCATACATGTGTAGGTTGTTGATGTTGTAAGAAGCTGATGTCATGACAAAAGGCCATCATTAAAAATGTAACTTTGATTTGATGTTCATTTTGATTTTTGAAAACATTTGGTTGGGTTAATACATGGCTACAAAAAGAGGGTTGTAGAAGTCACCGAAAACTAATATTGGATGGAAGATCCTGAAAGAAACATGACTTGTAAGAGGTAATTGTATGAAGGATATCCAGATGTGGGCTAGAAGATCACTTTCTGATGAAGAGAAGGAAGACATAAATATTGGTCTCGTTGAAAATAAAATGACGTAGAAGATGATTGATGCCCTACGAAGAAGTTATGATGAATAAGGATCCATGATGAGGAAGTTGAAGTTCATGAAAATAAAAGGAGGAGCCCTACTGGAAGCTAATAGTGCCATGATATCCACCAAAGAGCTGATAGATGATGTTGGAAACAAGTCCTTTAGTAAGAGGGAGATTGAACAAGTTATTAGGTAAGAAGGAATTTGGGTATATTCCTTTTATAGGAATGAGTATATACTCCCTTGTTGAGAGAGAGAGATAAACACACCATTCTTGTCTTCATGTTATGAAGAAAGAATGGAGGATTTAGTAAGCATCTGAGATTGATTTTGATACTCTTTGAGGAAGCGGTAGGGCATCCAATAGGCAAGAGTACTCGAAAAGGGAATTCATTGAGGATGTGTTATTCTGAGATAGGAGTTCTCCTAGAAGGACATACCTTGTGAACATCTTGGTGGGGTATGTTCCTTAAGAGACAATGATGATGGTGTCTATCAGTCATTGTCTTGCCAGCATTGTTATCTCATCTTGTGGATAGATAGAGTTGTTAGTCAAGACATTTATATGTGACAATGTTGGTTGTTATGAAGAGATGCACTGGTATAAGATGAGAAAAAAGCTTATGAGATGGCTTACAATCCAATTTTTTTATGAGGATTCTACAGGATGAAAATGTCCAAGTACCATTTATATATTATGAATACCTCCCTAGTTAAGAGGGAGTGTTGAAATGTGTAACTAGGTTCAGTCCTTATAAATATGAAATGTACTCTTGATTATTGTATATTGTAAAAATAAAGAAAAAATATTATTATTATTTTTGTAGCATGGGTTTCATGCTCAAGGTCAATTTATTTGTAGGTCAAGCATCCATTAAGTGTTTCTAGGGTTTGTCATAGAGTCAAGAACTCAATTGAGTCATTTTCATATATGAAATACCCCATTGGGAAACTTGTAACAAGTAAAAATAATTTATTTGAGTGGAAATTGTGTCAAAAGACCCTCCAAGATCAAGTCGACCTTCAAGAGATCAAGTCGGCCCGATGGAAGCAATTCGTACCCCTAGGAAGCATATATATAAGAGGTATTCGACCTCATTTGAAGCACACATCCAAGACATGTGAAATATACGGAATGATAAGTCCGATCTTAAGAAGAAGCAGTCTAAAAGACAAGCGAAAATCAAGGAGGCTGGAATCAATGTTTTCCGTCTCTCTCTCTCTATCTCACATGTGCAACGAAATTCTGAAGCTGTGTTGTGGTAAAACACAACCCCCCCCCCCATTTTTTACTTATGCACTTCAAATAATGGGGACCCTTTCTACAAATTTTTTGGCTAGACACCTTTTAGAATTTTCATTAAGTTAATTATCCTACATTTTTGTCATTTTTGTATCTTCTTCGAAATTTTGTTTTGATTGCTTTATTGAATCCATTTTTTCACAAGCTTTCCAACAATACTTGTTTCACTTCATTTGGTCAACCGGTTTGTAAATGACACTCTTTTGAAGTTTGATCATTTTCTTGCTTGGACTAAAAAATGTATAAAATGTACCTATATTTCAATTTTCGTAGTTAAAATAGTCTTCATTGTAAAAATTAAATTTTAGTTAATTTTTCATTTTTTTTCACTAATGGTCCTACAAAATGACTCATCTAAATTAAACAATAGAGGAAAATACGTTTCGGGATATTGGTAATATACTCTAACTTGTTATTTTAAAATAAATTGCCAAACTCAAAACCCCAAAATTGCAAAAAGCTGAAGTCTAAATTATAAGATGATTAATCCCACGCGGGCCCCACTTCACACCTGTTTACATCATTCCAAAAAACTTTGTGATTGCGATATTGCGATATCACATATCGCATATCATAAATTTATTAAAATATTAAAAGCTCGACATTTAAAAAGGTTAATTTTTTTTAATATAAGGTTTCCTTCCTCCTCCTTATGACTCCCGTATCTCCTACCTCATGCTTACCTCACCTCATCCTCCACCTCACCCTCCCTCACGTCACATTCACCTCACCCGCCACTTACTCTTTCCCCTAAGTCTTCTCTCCACCTTATAACTCGCACTCATTCTTCTCCTCCCTTATTACTCTTCTCGCCTCTCCCTCACGTAAAACATTAAAAATGGTTTTGAATTATTAATAAAAAGAAATTACATTATATAATATTATATTATAATTATAATTTTAATATAATTCAAATTATAATATTAATATAACATTTTAATATTTTAATTAATAAATAAATCATTTTTTTAATTAGTTTAATTTTATTTTTAAATTAGTTTTTATTAATCAAAATTAATAATGTTAATTGATAATTATAACTTAATTTAGAATTATATTATAACTGAATTAGATTAATAATATAATTACAATTAATTAACATTAATTAAATAAAAAATTATAATCTAAATTAGGATTAGAATTTAATTAAAAATTTCTGATTTTTAGTCCAAGCAACAAAAATTCCAGAATTCTGTCAATTTTAATATACAAACTTTGGAAGCTCATAAATGAAGTTTTACTTGGCCAAAGGAGGCCCAGGACGGTTCATTAGATAGATAAAATCACGGAGAATATTTCTGAAGTTGTTTCATTTCCAGATTTGATAATTTATTGGGTTTAAAATTCAGCAGAAGATCATACTTCAAATTTTTAACAAAATAATTTTTCTGAGTTTTATTTTCTGCATTTTAATTTGCCCACAACTTCTTCTAAATGCAAATTCATTCGTCAATGATATCCTTGGCCAATTATATTAGCACAAAAAAAAAAAAAAAAACTTATATTTCCCTTTTCAATTATTTATTTAATTAAGTTTTGATTGGATTTAATTTAATTTCTTTTTTCATTTTGATTTTATTTTTACATTTTAATTTTGTTTTTGCAGGAAAACAGTTGAAGAGATGAGAAGAAGAAGCTCTCAATCAATGAGAAGGCTCCAACAATTGAAGAATATGATTTTAAACCAATGAAAATTGATGGAGAAAAACCACCCTTCAACAAACTTTCCTATGAAGAATTCTTTTGTAAATATTATAAATAACATATTGCAAAATGTAAGGAAAGGGCTTCTCTCCTCTGAAATTCTGGAATTCTAAAAGCACTTCTGTAATATGAATTTAGAGGTGTAGGGTGAGAGGAGAAGTCTCAGATCTGGAGATTATTGAGGTTTTTCTTTTACATTCTGAGTTATGTATAATAAACGGAGTTTTGCACTACTGTAGTTCTGATTTTGAAAGTAGAAGTTTAGGCATTGTAAAAGACTATTAGAGACCAGAGCCGGAGAAATGTACTTAATAAATTGATATTTATCATATTATTATTTTAATGCTGGTTTCATTTTTATGATAACATGAATGTGTCAGTTTACTCGCATACTTGTGCACTTTTGTCAATATGAGTAATTTTGCCTCAATTTATGTTATTATTTGTCTCTACTCTTATGGGTTGAATTGTGATTTCTGAGAAATTATTTACTCAGAAATCTGTTTTATAAAACTAATTTATTGAATAGTGATATGTTGTGAACTATTTCCGCATGTTATTGTTTAATTATTCAAGTTGCTTATTAAATGATCAATACAATTTTGAGAACTACTTCATGAGTGTTGTGGATTAATTATTTCAGTTAAGAGGTCTCTAGATAGAATGTGTTTGATATTTACAATGTCAGTTAATTGAATTATTTCGTTCGCTTGATATTCATTTAAAACAAACATATTTAAATCTCAATTATTTAAAACATCTTGCTCTCAGTTGGGATAGATCTATATCTGCCTAATTGAGATAGGATTAAAATAGTTTCTTTTTGCTTGCATCTTAGAATAATATTGCATATAGATTAAATTCTACATCCTTAAAAATTTCTCTTCCCAAAGAGACAAAACTTTAGTTATGGCCTGGCTAAGCCCAAATTAGCTTAAGGATCATTTTCTTGTCCGATCGACAAGAAAAATGATCTGATATCTCTTTCTTATTGGTAGATAAAAATTATATTTTAAGCCAATAAATATTGAGAGAAGGTAACTGGGCCTAGTTAAACCAGTGGGAGCCACTATTCCAAACGGAAAAGGAACTACTTTAAGGACATGATCGGGTGGTCATCCCCCATGTTGTTGCAGTGAATTTCGAGGCCTCAACATTTTGGCGCTAGAAGGAGGGCTTGAGACTTGTTTTCCTTTGGAGTTTTTGTATTCTAATATTTTATCTTTATTACAATGGCTCCTCTAAAACTTCCAATTTGGAGTTGTATTTCTGGACGAACATCTTCCAATACTACACCAGAAATAGTAAGACACTTGTCTCAGGTAAAGTTTAACGGTAAGAGGAATACTTCTGCATTTGATCATACTTTACAATTCATTCAAAATGTTTCAAATTCTACTTTTCATGATATTGATGAAGATATTTTATGCAGGATTTTTACTCTTACATTCTTGGAAAAAGCCAAAAGCTGGTGTCAATCACTTCCAGTTGCCTCAATCCACACTTGGGAACAATTTATTACAATTTTCCTTTGTAAATTTTATGGATATTCATTAGGCAAGAGTAGTTGAAAAGGGAATTCATTGAGGATGTGTTATTCCGAGATAGGAATTCTCCTAGAAGGACATACCTTGTGAAAATCTTGGTGGGGTATGTTCCTTAAGAGACAATGATGATGGTGTCTATTAGTCATTGTCTTACCAGCATTGTGTTCTCATCTCGTGGATAGATAGAGTTGTTAGTCAAGGCATTTATATGTGACAATGTAGGTTGGTATGAAGAGATGCACTGGTATTACATGAGAAAAAATCCTTATGAGATGGCTTACCAATCCAAATTTTTTATGAGGATTCTATAGGATGAAAATGTCCAAGAACCATTTATATATTATGAATACCTTCCTAGTTAAGAGGGAGTGTTGAAATGTGTAACTAGGTTCGGTCTTTATAATATGAAATGTACTCTTGATTATTGTATATTGTAAAAATAAAAAAAAAATATTATTATTATTTTTGTAGCATGGGTTTCATGCTCAAGGTCAATTTATTTATAGGCCAAGCATCCATTGAGTGTTTCTAGGGTTTGTCATAGAGTCAAGAACTTAATTGAGTCATTGTCATATATGAAATACCCCATTGGGAAACTTGTAACAAGTAAAAATAATTTATTTGAGTGGAAATTGTGTCAAAAGACCCTCCAAGATCAAGTCGACCTTCAAGAGATCAAGTCGGCCCGATGGAAGCAATTCGTACCCCTAGGAAGCCTATATATAAGAGGTATTCGACCTCATTTGAAGCACACATCCAAGACATGTGAAATATACGCAATAATAAGTCTGATCTTAAGAAGAATAAGTCTAAAAGACAAGCAAAAATCAAGAAGGAAGCTGGAATCAAATTTTTCTGTCTGTCTCTCTCTCTATATCTCACATGTGCAACGAAATTCTGAAGTTGTGTTGTGGTAAAACACAACCCCCCCATTTTTGACTTACGCACTTCAAATAATGGGGACCCTTTCTACAAATTTTTTGGATAAACACCTTTTAGAATTTTCATTAAGTTAATTATCCTATATTTTTGTCATTTTTTCATCTTCCTCGAAATTTTGTTTTGATTGCTTTATTGAATTTGTTTTTTCATAAGCTTTCCAACGATACTTGTTTCACTTCATTTCGTCAACCGGTTTGTAAATGACACTCTTTTGAAGTTTGATCATTTTCTCGCTTAGGCTAAAAAATGTATAAAATGTACCAATATTTCAATTTTCGTAGTTAAAATAGTCTTCATTGTAAAAATTAAATTTTAGTTAAATTTTCATTTTTTTTCACTAATGGTCCTACAAAGTGACCCATCTAAATTAAACAATAAAAGAAAATACGTTTTGGGATATTGGTAATATACTCTAACTTGTTATTTTAAAATATATTGCCAAACTCAAAACCCCAAAATTGCAAAACGCTGAAGTCTAAATTATAGGATGATTAATCCCACACGAGCCCCACTTCACACCCCTTTAGATCGTTCCAAAAAACTTTACGATTGCGATATTTCAATATCGCATATTGCAAATTTACTAAAATCTTAAAAACTCGTCATTTAAAAAAGTTATGTTTTTTTAATATAATGTTTCCTTTTTCCTCCTTATGACTCCCGGATCTCCTAACTCATGCTTACCTCACCTCATCCTCCCTCACGTCACATTCACCTCACCTGCCACTTACGCCCTCCCCTAACTCTTCTCTCCACCTTATAACTCCCACTCATTCTTCTCCTCCCTTATTACTCTCCTCTCCTCTCCCTCACGTAAAACATTAAAAATGATTTTGAATTATTAATAAAAAGAAATTATATTATATAATATTATAGTTAATATTATATTTTAATTGTAATATTTTTATTATAATTTTAATACAATTCAAATTATAATATTATAATATTTTAATTAATAAATAAATCATTTTTTTAATTAGTTTAATTTTATTTTTAAATTAGTTTTTATTAATCAAAACTAATAATGTAATTATAATTAAATAATTGATAATTATAACTTAATTTAGAATTATATTATAACTGAATTAGCTTAATAATATAATTACAATTAATTAGCATTAGTTAAATAAAAAACTATAATCTAAATTAGGATTAGAATTTAATTAAAAAATTCTAATTTTTACTCCAAGTTACAAAAATTCCAGAATTTTGTCAATTTTAATATATAAACTTTGGAAGCTCATAAATGAAGTTTTACTTGGCCAAATGAGGCCTAGGACGGTTAATTAGATAGATAAAATCACGGAGAATATTTTTGAAGTTGTTTCATTTCCAGATTTGATCATTTATTGGGCCTGAAATTCAATAGAAGATCATGCTTCGAATTTTTAGTAAAATAAATTTTCTGAGTTTTATTTTCTGCATTTTAATTTGCCTACAACTTCTTCTAAATGCAGATTCATTCGTCAATCATATCCTTGGCCAATTATATTAGCACATAAATCAAAAGAAAATTTATATTTTCCTTTTCAATTGTTTATTTAATTAAGTTTTGATTGGATTTAATTTAATTTCTTTTTGCATTTTTATTTCATTTTTACATTTTAATTTTATTTTAATTTGTTTTTGCAAGAAAACAGTTGAAGAGATGAGAAGAAGAAGCTCTTAATCAATGAGAAGGCTCTAACAATTGAAGAATATGATTTTAAACCAATGAAAATTGATGGAGAAAAACCACTCTTCAACAAACTTTCCTATGAAGAATTCTTTTGTAAATATTATAAATAATAGATTGCTAAATGTGAGGAAAGGGCTTCTCTCCTCTGAAATTCTGGAATTCTAAAAGCACTTTTGTAATAGGAATTTAGAGGTGTAGGGTGAGAGGAGAAGAATCTCAGATTTGGAGATTATTGAGGTTTTTCTTTTACATTCTGAGTTATGTATAATGAACAGAGTCTTGCACTGCTGTAGCTCTGATTTTGAAAGCAAAAGTTTAGGCATTGTAAAAGACTATTAGAGACCGGAGCGGGAGAAATGTACTTAATAAATTGATATTTATCATATTATTATTTTAAATGTTGGTTTCATTTTTATGATAACAGGAATGTGTCAGTTTACCAGCATACTTGTGCACTTCTCTTGGTATGAGTAATTTTGCCTCAATTTATGTTATTATTTGTCTCCACTCTTATGGGTTGAATTGTGATTTCTGAGTAATTATTTACTCAGAAATCTGTTTTATAAAACTGATTTATTGAATAATGATATGTTGTGAACTATTTCCGCATGTTATTGTTTAATTATTCAAGTTGCTGATTAAATGATCAATACCATTTTGAGAACTACTTCACGAGTGTTGTTGATTGATTATTTTAGTTAAGAGGTCTCTAGATAGAATGTGTTTGATATTTACAATGTCAATTAATTGAATTATTTTGTTAGCTTGATATTCATTTAAAACAAACATATTTAAATTTCAATTATTTAAAACATCTTGCTCTCCACTGGGATAGATCTATATTTGCCTAATTGAGATAGGATTAAAATAGTTTCTTTTTTCTTGCATCTTAGAATAATATTGCATATAGATTAAATTCTACATCCTCAAAAAGTCCTCTTCCCAAAGAGACAAAACTTTAGTTATGGCCTGACTAAGCTCAAATTAGCTTAAGGATCATTTTCTTGTCCGATCGACAAGAGAAATGATCTGATATCTCTTTCTCATTGGTAGATAAAAATCATATTTTAAGCTAATAGAGATTGAGAGAAGGTAACTGGGCCTAGTTAAACCAGTGGGAGCCACTATTCCAAACGGAAAAGGAACTCCTTTAAGGTGAGGACTGGGTGGTCATCCCCCTTGTTGTTGCAGTGAATTTTGAGACCTCAACATTTTGGCGCTAGAAGGAGGGCCTGAGACCTGTTTTCCTTTGGATTTTTTGTATTCTAATATTTTATCTTTATTACAATGGCTCCTCTAAAACTTCCAATTTGGAGTTGTATTTATGGAGGAGCATTCTCCAATACTCCATCAGAAATAGTAAGACACTTGTCTCAGGTAAAATTTAACAGTAAGAGGAAGACTTCTGCATTTGATCATACTTTACAATTCATTCAAAATGTTTCAAATTCTACTTTTCATGATATTGATGAAGATATTTTATGCAGGATTTTTACTCTTACATTCTTGGAAAAATCCAAAAGCTGGTTTCAATCACTTCCAGTTGCTTCATTATACACTTGGGAACAATTTATTACAATTTTCCTTTGTAAATTTGATGGATATATCTACGAACATGTATGTGACAATTTTGAAGATCTACGAAGGTTTGAAGATGAGTTTTTAATTGATTTTACCATCAGGTTTCGTTTAAATTGTTTAAAATTTAAAATTGATGATAAACGTTCGGAAAAAGAATTATTAGATTGGTTTGAACATATTTGCAATCTTCTTTCCATTCATAATTCATGTGAAATTATTTCAAACTTTGATCAATCTCTTTCTAATTTCATTGACATAAATAAGAATTCCAAAATGGAGGTACAAACAAATGATGATGAAATGACCTCTATTTTGTATAATCAATTCCTTCAATTTCTGCACATTTCTTACAGTATTGAGAAAGATCAAGGTGCACCTTTATATGTCAATGAATTTCAATCACGAAGCTTAGAAAATTTCACTGATCAATTACAAGAAAATATTAGCAACACCCTTGAAGAAGATACCATTTTCAAATCTGAAAATCAGTATGCATTAGAATCAGAAAATCAGATCATAATCCGGCAAGTACCAGCAGCGATTAAAGTTTCCAATAATATGCAATCTGCTATACAAATTTTTGAATTCCTTCATAATGAGAAAATTCCAAATTCAGAACAACAAAGCAACATTCTTCAAGTAAGTATAAGTAGCCAAGTAAATGATCTTAAATCTGAAATTTGCAATGGAAAAAATGCACAAGAATTCTCAAATAGAGATATTTTCAAATGCATTGTCTCGGATTCATATTTTTCTCTTTATCCTAATAATTTTTCTAATAGTAATTTAACAGAGAGGTTGATTTGAATATATATTTCAGAAAACAGAGAGGTTGATTTGAATAAATTCCCAATTAGTTTTTATCAGGATAGAGAATTAATTAATGATCATTCTTCTAGCATTAATGAACATGAGCTTAATATTCCTTCTTGTTTTGATACATCGAACAAGATCGAAGGGAATTCTAATGAATGTCTTGAGGTCATTTATGATAGCTACTTTGACATTAAGGATATTGATTTGTCTTCTTTTCAGCTGAATCCTTATAACCAAAGTATAATCACATGTGAAAATGAAAAACAATCTAATTCAGAAATTATTCTGAATAGTTCTCATTTTCAAACAAATAATCATACTTATGATTTTAGCATTTAAGAAACCATTTCAATCTATGATTTATATGATAATCATGCTCGCATTCCCATTCAAATTCATACCCTTATCTCTAATTGACAAGTGGGTATCAACAATCATTCTAATTGCATTATTCTGCCCAATTCTTGTGAAAAAGAAATTACTTTAAATCACTCCCAATTGTATTGTAACAATAATTGTAACACTAGTGTAAACTATGATTCAATTTTGTTATTTTTTCAACATTTATTTTTAACTCCAGATTTATTTTTTGTTTTTAGTTCTAAATTTTTAGATACTTTGTGTTGGCATATTGAACAACTCAATATGGAACACTCAATTGATGCATTACTTCAGGGGAAAAATGAAGTTTCAAATTATAATTATGAACATCAAGAGTTATTAAACTTCCAATTTCAATTGATGTTCATTCCTTATCAAGCGCTTCTTACTTCTCAAGAGCAGTGGCAAAAAGAGAGTGTATTTTCACTTTATGACCAACAATCTAATTCAATTAATAATATTATGGTGGATTTATCAGACTTCCATCCGTTGTTCATTGAGCAATTTGAAAGACATTTGGAAAGTTTTCCTTCACGGAAGGTCGTTAATAATTTAGTACTTAAACATAACACTAACAAAATCACACAGACCATTGTTTATGAAAAATCATTTTTACAACCTGGCCCGTCATCTTCTCTTTTAAATCTCTCCTATTCAATAATTGAAGTTCATCCAGATTTCTATGATCCAATTGAAATTCAGTTGGAAATGACATTTCAAAAGAAGGTAATGGTGAATAAGCTATTAACAATAAAGATACATTCTGCTTTCAGATTTAATTTTCTTAGATTAATTATATTTGCATTTTTACTAATGTTTGACATGTACATACATGTAGGAATTAAAATACTTACATGGTTTCATTGGAGGTATGACTATATATAATCATATTTCCTTCATTAAGTTAGAAATAGAAAAAGATTAATTTTCTTTTCTGATTGCATTTATTTCATTATTTCAGATTTTCAATAAAACACGTTATGAATCCAATTTCTTTTGGGCATCCCATTTCAATTATAGAGAAGCAACCTAGAGCATTTGAGAAGCTCTTGAATTATCTGATCATGCTTATTTGTCAAGCCTTCAATTTTCTTGGTTTTCAAAATTCATAAACATTGATCATACATGAAGAAATTCCAAGAATTTTCTATCACTTGACAATTTTTAATTCACAAGTAATTCTAATAACTCATTTTTACCACTCTTGTCTTCTGATGTAATTTTGGAAATGATGTAATTCGAAAAAAATTCATTACTTAGCATTTTAGATTAAAATAAGTAAATGATGTTGAACTTATGCAAATTTTGAGAAAATTTGGGAGAACTTGAAGCTTCAAAGAAGTAAAATTTACAGTAAATTTTCTTCCAGGTATGTGTTTATAGGTTCATCATCAGCTATTGTTTATTTTTCTTTCAAATGATTGTTTCTTATTTCTATTTTGTTTTGTGTGCAGATCTTCATTAAATTGATTATGTAGATTTGAGATAAGCAAGTAGCCAACCCTCGTTTCCTAAATCTGCAACATGCTCAGGGAAGTATTTATGATTTCAACTAAATTTCAGGATTGTCTAATTTTGCTTATATTCATTAAAATCCTTGATAAGTCTTGATAAATTCTTGGAATAATCATATCAGATCATTTTATTTCACAACTCTCTTTATAAGAAAGTTCTGATAAAATTAATTTCCAAATTTCGACAGTTAATTAAATTATTAAAGGGTTATTTATTTAAAAACAAAGTTAAATCACTCACTTTATTTTTGAATTGAATACTTTAAAGAAATCATCGACCCCACATATGGCTCATTATATATCGCAAATCGCATATCAGAGGCTCTGAAATGAGCATACACCAAATATCTCCGATTATCCAATATTCTCATTCCCTCCGATCTCCGATGATCTTTTCGTCTGATATCGCATCATCCATATCACAACTATTTGTATCGCAATATTCCATCGGAAGCGAATTTTAGAATTTCTCATAAAATTTGCTGATACAATACCTTTGATATTGTTTTTCACTCATTCTCTCGCATATCACATTTCACGTTTCATATATCCGATAATTGATTTCTACAAATATTGCGATGACCACACCATTCTGGGCCCGATCTAAAATTTAAATCAAGTTCATAAAAATATCGCATCCATTCAATCTCGATAATGGTAGAGGCATCGGTTTAAAAAGTCTTGATGTCTTGGAACAGATATGAGATTAATTCCATATAATAAAAATACCGGGCCTATTCTCAATCGGCATATCAACACACAATAAGTTATTGGAATTACGATATGAAGCAGAAAAGTAAGGGAGCAATGAGGACCGTTAGATCTGAGTGAGATCAATGGTGGAGTTTAAATTGCACCCAACAAGGTTTCGCATATCTGAAATTTTAATGGTTATTGTTAAGACCTCGCTCGGTAAATTATATTAGTTGCGATGCGATAAAAGATAAGGTAAGGATATTCCATTGCGATGCGATGATACACATATTGCATGAGATAAGTAATATGTTAAACGATAAAACTTGCAACAAACAATGTGGAGTTCGCTGCAAATTGTGAAATTGCAAAATCACAAAATTGAAAAAGAGTTAAGTTTTGAAATCTGCGGAAAGTAAGATTTAAAAGATGCGAAGTGAAATTGTGTGTGATTGGTCACCATTTGTTTGAGCTGTAAAACCAAAGTTTCGCACATATGTTTTGGTATTTGCAATCACATTTCATCAATCATTTACCACATTTTCATTATCAAAACAATTATATCGGCGTTTCAGTTCATTCACAAAATTTAATCTTCTGATATGACTATTCTCCGATATCGCATTCATCTCTTTGCAGTTTCCCATCGCACATACTCATCTCGTGACATTGCCATCACAGTAATTATATCGCATTAATAAACTCGAATGATGCTTTTTCTTCAAGATCTTTTGATGCGATAAACTTTGATATTTGACTTTCCATCATTTTATTTTAAATTATTATGCAAAGAGCTCAAATGCATATCGGTAAAAGTGGAAGTCACATATTTTAAGTTATGCATGACAAAAAATTTCACAATGCAAAAAAATTCAGCATGGTAATGTGCCGATGATCAGTTCATATTTTTAATTTTATTTTATTCTGAATTTCTCTCCATACTTATCATATAGAGATTCAAATCCTCTTTATATTCTGTTACATTATTCCAGATTTTGAATAAACTTTAATACTTTGGGGCCGATATAAATTCAGAATGGAAGAAGAAAAAAGAACATTCATCGTTTCAATTCAAAGAAGCACATCTTCACCCTCATTTCTAATGGATCCAATTTATTCTTGATTCCTTGAACATGAAACATTGCTTTCTTTTAGTTTACTACTTCTTTTACTTTAGATTTAATAAATAATGATTTTGGGTCAATAAAACTTCTTCATGCTTTTAATTCTAATTCAAGAAAGAAGTTAATTTGCATTGGAGAAAATCATCCTCCTCGGGTAAGATTAAATGCAGTTCTCCAATGGTAGGTTTCATGTGCCTACTTTCATTTATTCCCATTTCTTCATTTTTGTTGTAGTTTTTTCTGATCTTGAACTCTGTTTCTACATGTATTCATAAACCATTCACACCTCTACCAGATCAGTTTTCAAAATTCATTTTATTTTGTCTTATGAGATTCTTGAAATAAGCAGTAATGATCCTCATCAAATCAACTAAACTGGGGAGTTTCTGAACCTTTAGTCTGTATATTTAATGCATTACTTTTATTAGAAAATAGTTAATATGATTTTATGCAGGTTTTTTCTTGAAGAAGAAAATTTGTAACAGACAGAAACTTCTCATTCAACATATTATCTATCATAACTGCTATTCACCTTCTATATTTTGAGAGCCTCATTTTTATATAACTCCACAAGATAAAAAATTTAAAATCTCAACATAGGAATGAACGTACATATGTTTATTTTCATTATGATCCTTGTTGAGAAATTCATATAAGCGATCTTGTTAGAGTTTAGCTTTTAAATTTTGTTTTTAATTTTTTCTTTCTTCATTTTTTATTCCCCGATTTCTTTTCTTACTTTAGTTTAGGAATTATTTTCTTTTTGTTTTCAGTTTTGATTTGATTTTGGTGATTTTGTCATGATTTATGTGAAAGGAATTTTTCTTATCTTACAGTTGTTGACATACATAGGAAATATTTTACTCTATCTATTTAAGTGAATTTCATTTATCATTAAAGGCATATCTTTATGGAACCATAAAGCCATCTTGCTTTAAATATTTTTCATGGAGGAACACACATCCTTTCTAAGTGATTGAGTTTACTTTTTCAAGGAAATAACTAATTTGGGTTTAATTTAATGAATCCCTCCCACCCCTCCACATAAAAATCCTCTGATTGATAGTTGCAGGGAAAGAATTTGGAGCAAACATTATGAAAGTACTATGTCCATTACACATAAAATCTCCATTTGCCATCTCACCTCTTTCACTCAAATACATCATAAATAAAAAGCTTGCAAATGCGCTTATCAAAAGTGTGATAAAAAGAGGAAGCATGAGAAATACAAGTAAACCCGTCGAGGCTATAGACGCTCGCTGGCAGCGGGGCTAGGCTTGTATGGCATAAAAGACAACTTCGTCGGAGTACTGTTCAGGCTCGCTGGCAATGAAGCAATGTCAGAAAGAATCTTAAAATGGACATAGGCTTTATAAAAAACTCTTATCTCTACCTTCTTCTATTTTTCACATGAGGAAAATTTAAAAAACAAATTTCCCCAAGTTTGGATTCATCACTTTTACTTAAGTCTGGTTTAAGTACTTATCATTACAAAATCATATTACTTAATCTATTTTTATGTGGAACCTATGGAAATGTTTTACTGTTAGACGATTTCATGATTTCCATTATTTTTAACCTTTGGGTAAATTCAAGTTCATTATCTTTAATAAGATATTCTGGGTTCTTCTCCCATATGTCTCTATTGTTGTGGTAAAACACAACCCCCCCATTTTTGAATTAGGCACTTCAAATAATGGGGACCCTTTCTACAAATTTTTTGGCTAAACGCTTTTTAAAATTTTCATTAATTTAATTATCTTACATTTTTGTCATTTTTTCATCTTCCTCAAAATTTTGTTTTGATTGCTTTATTGAATCCGTTTTTTTCACAAGCTTTCCAACGATACTTGTTTCACTTCATTTGGTCAACCGGTTTGTAAATGACACTCTTTTGAAGTTTGATCATTTTCTCGCTTGGGCTAAATAATGTATAAAATGTACCAATATTTCAATTTTTGTAGTTAAAATAGTCTTCATTGTAAAAATTAAATTTTAGTTAATTTTTCATTTTTTTTTCACTAATGGTTCTACAAAATGACCCATATAAATTAAACAATAGAGGAAAATACGTTTCATGATATTGGTAATATACTCTAACTTGTTATTTTAAAACAAATTGCCAAAATCAAAACCCCAAAATTGCAAAAAGCTGATGTCTAGATTGTAGGATGATTAATCCCACGCGGGCCCCACTTCACATCCATCTACATCATTCCAAAAAACTTTGCGATTGCGATATTGCGATATCGCATATAGCAAATTTATTAAAATTTTAAAAACTCGTCATTTAAAAATTGCGATGTGCGATTTTTAGTTTATGTGACGGGTTATGTTATTTTAATATAAGGTTTCCTTCCTCCTCCTTATGACACCCATATCTCCTACCTCATGCTTACCTCACCTCACCCTCCACCTCACTCTCCCTCATGTCACATTCACCTCACCCTCCACTTATTCCCTCACCTAACTCTTCTCTCCACCTTATAACTCCCACTCATTCTTCTCCTCCCTTATTAATCTCTCCTCTCCTCCTCTCCCTCACGTGAAGCATTAAAAATGGTTTTGAATTATTAATAAAAAGAAATTATATTATGTTTAATTTTATTTTTAAATTAGTTTTTATTAATCAAAATTAATAATGTAATTATAATTAATTAATTGATAATTATAACTTAATTTAGAAATATATTATAATTGAATTAGCTTAATAATATAATTACAATTAATTAGCATTAATTAAATAAAAAACTATAATCTAAATTAGGATTATAATTTAATTAAAAAATTTTGATTTTTACCCGAAGCAACAAAAATTCTAGAATTCTGTCAATTTTAATATACGAACTTTGGAAGCTCATAAATGAAGTTTTACTTGGCCAAATGAGGCCCAGGACAGCTCATTAGATAGATAAAATCATGGAGAACATTTTTGAAGTTGTTTCATTTCCAGATTTGATAATTTATTGGGTCTAAAATTCAGCATAAGATCATGCTTCGAATTTTTAACAAAATAATTTTTCTGAGTTTTATTTTCTGCATTTTAATTTTCCCACAACTTTTTCTAAATGCAGATTCATTCGTCAATGATATCCTTGGCCAATTATATTAGCACATAAATCAAAAGAAAGCTTATATTTCATTTTTCAATTATTTATTTAATTAAGTTTTGATTGGATATAATTTAATTTCTTTTTGCATTTTGATTTTATTTTTACATTTTAATTTTATTTTGATTTGTTTTTGCAGGAAAACAGTTGAAGAGATGAGAAGAAGAAGCTCTCAATCAACGATAAGGCTCCAACAATTGAAGAATATGATTTTAAACCAATGAAAATTGATGGAGCAAAACCACTCTTCAACAAACTTTCCTATGAATAATTTTTTTGTAAATATTATAAATACCAGATTGCAAAATGTAAGGAAAGGGCTTCTGTCCTCTACAATTCTGGAATTCTAAAAACACTTCTGTAATAGGAATTTAGAGGTGTAGGGTGAGAGGAGAAGAATCTCAGATCTGGAGATTATTGAGGTTTTTATTTTACATTCTAAGTTATGTATAATGAACAGAGTCTTGCACTACTATAGCTCTGATTTTGAAAGCAGAAGTTGAAACATTGTAAAAGACTATTAGAGACTGGAGCCGGAGAAATGTACTTAATAAATTGATGTTTATCATATTATTATTTTAAATGCTGGTTTCATTTTTATGATAACAGGAATGTGTCAGCTTACTCGCATACTTGTGCACTTTTGTCGGTATGAGTAATTTTGCCTCAATTTATGTTATTATTTGTCTCTACTCTTATGGGTTGAATTTTGATTTCTGAGTAATTATTTACTCAGAAATTTGTTTTATAAAACTGGTTTATTGAATAATGATATGTTGTGAACTATTTCCGCATGTTATTGTTTAATTATTCAGGTTGCTGATTAAATGATCAATATCATTTTGAGAACTACTTCATGAGTGTTGTTGATTGATTATTTCAGTTAAGAGGTTTCTAGATAGAATGTGTTTGGTATTTACAATGTCAGTTAATTGAATTATTTCGTTAGCTTGATATTCATTTAAAACAAACATATTTAAATCTAAATTATTTAAAACATCTTGCTCTCAGTTGGGATAGATCTATATTTGCCTAATTGAGATAGGATTAAAATAGTTTATTTTTTCTTGCATCTTAGAATAATATTGCATATAGATTAAATTCTACATCCTTAAAAAGTCCTCTTCTCAAAGAGGCAAAACTTTAGTTATGGCCTAGCTAAGCCCAAATTAGCTTAAGGATCACTTTCTTATCCGATTGGAAAGATAAATGATCTGATATCTCTTTCTCATTGGTAGATAAAAATCATATTTTAAGCCAATAGAGATTGAGAGAAGGTAACTGGACCTAGTTAAACTATTCAGAGCCACTATTCCAAACAGAAAAGGAACTGCTTTAAGGTCCGGACCGGGTGGTCATCCCCCATGTTGTTGCAGCGAATTTCGAGGCCTCAACAAGCTGCTAGGTAAAATTTATGAAGCTACATCAAGGTCAAAGTTGTGAAGTTATATCAAAGTCAAAGTTGTGAAGCTGCATTAAGGCCGAAGCTGTGAAACTGCGTCAAGGTCGAAGATGTGAAGCTGGCAGGTTGAATTTGTTGAAGTTTCCAGGTCGAAGTTGCAGAAATTGTTGTTAGGGTCAAAGTTGTTGGAGAAGTTGGTTTTTTGTTGGAAGCTGTGTAAGGAATGATCATCAAGAAGAAAGGTTGGCTTGGTATTGGAGGGGTATTTGTCAGGGGTATTAGGTATTGGAATTTTTCATTTGAAGATTCTATAAGAATAGAAGAATTCTTTTGGGTTTTCCTCTCAAGAAGAGATGTTTTGGCCCTGGCTAGAAACCTACATTTTGTGTCCTCTTGACCCATTGATTTTCATATTTTGGCAGTTGTTTGGTGATAAGAACATAATAATAATAATAATAATAATGTTAAAGAATAAACTAATCACAAATATATCAAGTTAAGTAAAATAACATCACAAATAGTTATCAAAGTAAGAGAAATCACCCTAATATAGTTTCCCTTTATTTCTCAACACAAATGACTTTGATTATGGAACAAGTGGGGCCCCACCTACTAGAAAACTTAAAAAACAATTAAAATTATATTTATTGAGTTACAACTTTATAATCCCACCCTCAACCTATAATTAAAATAAGGTTAGAGAACATGTTATCTTTAATTACCCAGGTGGTTCAACTTCTAACCATCTTCATGAAGTATAAATGAGGGAGAGGGCTATGAAGGAAACACAGATATTACTGAAAAGAGAGGTATGCACTAAGTCTTTCTGTCCTTCATCCCTATTGGTTACAATTTTTTGTGATTTACAAGGGGTTGAACCTATAAGAGACAACATATCTCTTTCGAAGGGAAGATAATGTTCATGAGCAACTCCACTCACATATTGGACATATTACTTTAGGTAACTTGTTTTTATGATATAATAAAGTGTTATTTGAAGGTATGGTTTTTATCGTCAATGTTAATAGCCATCGATTTTGCTAGAGAAACATGTTTTACACCTTATATCAGAGCATTCTAAGGTGTTTGGAAGGTTGTTCCGTTATTTTTTTTTCTTTCCTGAATTTCCATATATGGTTTTGAGCATCGCAGATTTTTAGAATTCGACATGGTCAATGGTTTTTCAAAGGTACATGCCTTTATGGTTCCGATGTACTCACACACATTATTATTAATAAAAGCTACCATGTTTCATCTATATTTTATTTGCATACTTTTCACAAGATATTACATTTTTCACAATTTTTGTCTTAATTGTGAATTTATGCAGCTGAGGCTCTACAACTTTCATGCCCCAAAAAGTCTTAAAACATTGACTAGTTTTCTGCTTTTTATGTCTTAATTTTAACACTTCTACAATAACCGCTTTACCATTATACAACCATGCTATTTTCCCTTCATTTCTTGCTACTCTAACTTTCTGCACTTCTTCTCTTCTCTCTTCTTGTTGCTTGCTAGTTAAATCTTCATCTAGGAAGAAGTGTGAGCCTTTCAAGAGTTTCTTTTTTCTTAAGAGATGATGTTTCTCTTGCACACTTTCCATGATGAATTTTATTGGTCGAGGTCTTTCCTCACATATATTTCCCACCCTCCTTTTTGACAAATTTTCCCTCTCCACTGTAATTTTTCTCTCAAAAAGTCCCTTGTCAAATTGAAAGTGCTTTCATTCTTTCCATAGTCTCTTATTCCCTTTATAATAAAGTTTGTTTCCCTCTCTTTTATTTCTTTATGTTATTTTTCCTATGCTCTACGAGAACTTACATATTCTTTTTCCTCTATCCCGTGACCATTAGTGTCCTCAACCCTAGTTTTCATTTCTTTTGGAATGTACGTCTTCTTGTTCTCTTCTGCCTTCTTTTCGGAAATGACTATTTGCTCACCCATTTGTGTATCTGCCTAAGTTGTTTTAGATATTATCACATCTTTGCTTGCTTCCATTGCGTCATTCCTGGTTTGCCATGTTGCCTTCATGTTTTCCCATTCTCATTTCCTACCTCTACAACATCTTGTAACATTGTTACCTGCTCTTTCAAAATTCTATTACCTTCCATTAAACATTAATTTGCAATTGTGATATCTCAAATTTCGCGGTCTCTTTCATGTTCATTGGCTTCTAAAATTTCCAGCCTTGCCCTGGCCTTCATAAGTTCTTGGACATAGAGATCTGATGACCAAGTAAGAGGTGTAGTTGTAGGACTGTAAATGATTGACTCTTCTTTATTTTTTTTGCTCTTCTTTTTCTTCTTCTTCTGGATCTGTTTTCTTCTTCTTTGTTCCCATTTAAAGCGGGCAAGTCTGCGCTTTAAAATTCCTTGATATTGTTTTGCATTTACCCAAATCCACTTTCCTGTTTTGTCAGCTGAAACAATTTTGACTTGGCCCAAATGATTTGTTTCCACAAAATCTAAGATTTCTTCGCCATTTTTAACATTTACTATTGATTTATTTTCCATTTTGAGAACAAAAAAAAATGTCAAAGTGAATTTGCCTACTCCTCTCCCTTCGAACGCTCCCTTGCTTCTACAATTCCCTTCAGCGGTGACTGCGTGGGAGTACCTTTCACCTGTTGACGACCTTTCACCTTTCACCTGTCGAACCTATGACCTCAACTCAACTCGGGATGACTGATCGATCACGAGTTCGAAACCCTACCTTCATATGGAAACCTTCAACCCTACCTTGATATGGAAACGAGTTCGAAACCCTACCTTGATATGGCATTATGTATTGGTCATTCTTACAACTTTAGCAACCCAAGGCATCGAGCTTTATTCCTCCATTTACTACACTACCTTAATGTTCCCAACCTTTACATGCCATCTTTGCACTCTCACGTGGAATTTCGGGGGTACTTGCATTCCCAATTTTACATTTTTGGTTATATTGCAAAAATTTGGTAACCCTCGCTTTGGAATGGGAAAGGAGACGAAGATTGGATTCCTTGCAATGTTTTTTCTCCTTAACATGATAAGGTACTAGGTATGTTATCACAATATTTTCCATACGTTGATTAATTTGTGATTACTCTGAGTTTTAGCCCTTGCACCACCCTCTCCCTATGTTTAGTTTATAGTTGCTTGGCATGGTCATAATGTTGTTCTGAAATTGTATTTTCCCTTGAAATTCAAGCAAACGTTACTGAAACTTAGTGATACATCTTACTTTCTCATAAAAAATCCAAACTTGTTTGCATGCAAGGAAACATTTTATTTTTATTTTTTCTCCAAAGTCAACCTCTTCATTTTTGTTTCTTACGCACTTGGTGGGAGCCTTTGAGGTTAATCCTTGGGCACAAAAGCACCCGATACCTTCATTAAAATTTCATAATGAAAATACATTTCTTTGAGCCATTGCAACGTTTTCATGTGTTCGTCGTGTTAACTAAGAAAAAGGGGAGAGTTATGTGTGTTGCATATTTAAACTCCTTGTTTTTTCATACAAAACTAATGAGCATGGTCATATTCTTCCAAAAATAGTATGTATTCATCCATTTTATTCTATCAAATGTTTGCCCAGAGGTTATTTATCTATGATTTTGGGTTTTTCTTTTTTGAAACCATAATTATCTCTAATGGGGTTTATTACATGATATGCAAATTTCGTTAATAAAATGTGATTACTCATCCAATTCTCTCATCCATGGTGTTGAGATTGCAACAAGATGATGAGCTTAGTGGAAAGGAGTCGCCTTCACTAAGTGGGCCCGCAGGCTATTTTTGGCGCAAAGTCTATTTTTAGACTATGTCTATTTTTAGACATATGGATCATGTTCTATGAGTTGCAGGATGCTATTTGTGGATGGTTGGTCAAGTTGGAAAAATAAATGGACTTCTATTTTTAGACATATTGGGCGGAATCTATTTTTAGATTTCCAGTCTAAAAATAGATATGTCGAATATTATTAGCTCTTAATATTATTTAGACTCTAAACATTATCTTATTCTCTTGGAGCACTTCAGTTAAGTGCACAGATGTGGCACAGGAGCTGACAGAAGGAATTACGCTATTCCTGAGGGTTAAGTGGAGCTATTGCATGGATACTTCAGTTAGAACTCATGTGACGGAGTTTGGTGGAGTTGATTGAGGAAGTTAGTGGAGTTGTATTCAGTTTAACTAATCTAAACATAGTTGAGCTATTTGTATTCAGTTTAACTAATTGATACAATTAGTGAGAGTGGTATGAATTAATTATTAATTAATTAACTAATTATAAACTCATTAATCAACTAAAGAATGCATCAGTTAACTTCAGTGCATGGACAGTTTCAGTGGAGACCAGTGCAGAAATAGGTGAAAGAGCAGGTTAACTATCAGTTGTGACTATACAGTTGCTATTTGCAACACACGGATAGGTGGAGTAGCCCATGAGGATTGCGCAGTTCTAGCCAGGTGGTTTATCTATTTAATTAAGCCATCCCATAGTATTAATTACGCAATAGAGGCTGGCTATCAAGTGGCAAAATATTGGAGCATGTGTTTTGCTAGATCTAGCTTGATAGTGTGTAGCAATTGAGGGTGTGCATGAGAGCTTGTGAGGAGCTTTTGTACTATGATTGTTACATGATCTCCATGACATATAATATACAGATAGTTGGGGTTTTCAGCTTTAAACTTTCCCATTAAATACTGTGTTCATATGTATGATTGTTTGTGGTTTTAATGTATGCATGCAATTGATTTTATTTCCGCATGTGATGATCAATGGTAGAAGAGATTCTGTATTATGCATGAAGCTAAAATAGTGTGTGATCAGGAGAATCTCAGTGAATAATATATCAGTTATTCAAATTTCTACATGGTATCAGAGCGATATTGATCGTTAGACATCGGATGATGGGCGACAAACATTGAAGCGGTTGGTTTTGTCTTTGTTGGAATTCGAATTTTGACGAGTGTTTTCTTGGTGTTGAAGTTGAGATGTCTTTCGTGGGATTGGATGGGTATGCCGCGGGGGCAGCTCGGAGTGTGTTGCATGGAAGGACGAATGGAGGCGGTCTTTGGATGAAGAAAATGGGTTGAAGGGTTCATGAGTATGAAGTTCCAAAGCTGCTTCTGATCGCTGTGGTAACGAAAGCGCATGGCAAAAGAAGACAGAAAAGTGTCGAAGGATTCTGTTGGAAGGTGTGAAGGATCACATAGTGTCCAGCCTTCATGGTAAGGCTTCTCCATTCTTGATGTGGAAAGCTTTGATAGATTTATTTCAAAGCAAGAGCGACCGGAGGAAGTTGGCGCTCTAGGATAAACTCAGAAACATAAAAATGGAGAAAGGTGACAGTATGCCCAAGTACCTCACAAAGTTAATCCAATGCAGGGATGAGCTAGGAAGTGTGGGGGTTACTGTTGATGATGAGGACTTGGTGAGCTTGGCTCTCCTTGGGCTTCCGAAGAGTTGGCATTCCTATCGGGACTCTGTCAATGGTCGGGGAAATTGCCGGGGATGGGAGCGACTTTGGTCGGATCTTGTGCGGGGAATGGGCGGGCTGTGGGGGAACGGATGATCATCGAAGGAGCTGCGATGAAGAGCAGTGGCGACTTTGTTGCCGAAAGAAAGGGAAGAGCGAGAAACTGTTCGGTGCAGCGAAACGCAGCATGTCCCGAGGTGAAGTGCTTTCCTTGTCACCAGACATGAAAATTACATCACAAATTGTCCACGAGAAGAAGAAAAAATAAAGCGAGCTGTGGAAGTTTGGTGGAAAGTCTTAGCCTGTGATTTGGCTGGAATTTTCTTTAGTCTGTGTTATTCTCGAAGTATGAACGGAGATGGTATGGTTTCTGGACAGTGGTGCGTCTTTTCACATGACATGAGATCGAGATTTGTTTACTGATCTGGATGAGAAAGATCTTGGAGTGCACATCGAGATGGGCGATGATGGTAGATACAGTGCGACCGGTATCGGTACCATTTCCTTTGAGAGGGAGTGTGGTAAACCCTTCGTATTGAAGGAAGTGATGCATGTTCCAGGATTGAAGAAGAATCTTATCTCTGTGGCGATGTTAGAAGACAAGGGATATGATGTTGTCTTTAGCGAGGGAAAGGCTTTCTTTCCTCATGATGAGCAGAGAAAACTGGTGAGACCGGAGGATAGGGGTTCGAGTTAAAGACCTTTATCAATTGCAGGTAGATGGTGTGCGGCAATGGAGAGCAAGGCGGAAGGTGGTGAGCCGGGATGATGGGGATTACTGACACTTGGAGATTGGGCCACCTTCACCATGGAGCTTTGAAGATACTGCAGTAGATTTCTAATGGGCTTCCTAAAGGCACTCTTGCGCATTCAAATTAGTGTAAGGGGTGTACCTTGGGAAAATTTGTGAAAGCCACCTTTCACGAGAAGGATATTCATGCCACGACGAATTCTTGAGAGAATTCACACAGACGTGTGTAGACCTTTCTCAGTAGTTTCGACAACAAAGCACAGGTATTATGTGATATTTTTGATGATTTTTCTCGTAAGTGCTGAATCTTCTTCATGCAGAAGAAGAGCGAGACATACTCAAAGTTACGTGAGTTCAAGGCACTATTTGAGAAATAATCGGGGAAGCAGGTGAAGGCTCTTAGGAGTGACAATGGTGGTGAATTCATCTTTGGTGAATTCAAGGAATTTTGCGGCACAGAAGGAATTCGAAGAAGAGCTCATAGCACCTCATAACCCACAATAGAACGGGGTTGCGGCGGAAGAACGAGAACGATCGTGGAGTCTTTGCATAGGCGATGTTGCATGATCGGGCCTACCCATTCACTTGTGGCGGAGGCATGAAATGCTGCGGTATATGTGCGAAGCAGATTGTCCTCACGGGATACTTGTGAGTACACAGGAGGCATTTTACGAGAAGAGGCACGATATTTCCCATTTTGAGGATTTTGGTTCACTGTATTACATTCATGTGACGAAGGATGCCAGGAAGAAGCTGGAGTCGACTGCGGAGGTTGGGATATTTTTGGGGTACACTGATACACCCCACAACTATCGTGTGTATTTTCCAGACATTCGTAATATTTTTGTGTGATGGGATATCAAATTTCAGGAGGAGAAAGCCATGAAGTGTTCGCTTGAGAGGGAGCTACACTTGCATGCAGATGAGGAGCTATTAGTTCCTAAGGATGAGCCTCAGGATGTGGATCAGCCACAATATGAGGTTCATGGAGTGGAAGAGACCACTCATGCAGCGCCAACCATCAAAGGGCGGAAGCGCACTACAGAAGCTGAGCGACTGGATCAAGATGTAGAGAAGGTGGTAGGAGCACCTACATCACAACGCAGACAGAGACAGTCACCTGACCAGTATACTGGATACATGGCTCTCATGAGCAAGTGTATCATGACAGAGCCATCCTATTTCGAGGAAGCTGTGGAGGACCCTGCATGGGTAGATGCCATGGTGGAAGAGTATGATTTGATTATCAGAAACAGTGCATGGGAGATTGTCTCAAGACCAGAGGGGAAATCAGTGGTGGGTTCGAGATGGATCTACAAAGTGAAGCAGGCAGCTGACGGGAGTGTGGAGAAGTACAAGGCAAGATTTGTTACCCAAGGCTTTTCAAAGATAGAGGGGATCGATTATGAGGAGACCTTTGCACCTGTCACAAGGTATTCTTCCATACGGACGATCCTAGCTCTCTCAGCGCAGATGGGGTGGCACATTCATCAGATGGATGTGAAGATTGCGTTCCTCAACGGAGTCATTGAGGAGGAGGTGTACATAGAGCAACCCAAAGGTTTCAAGATCTTCAGCAGCGAGTCGCATGTGTGTAGGCTCAAGAGAGCGCTGTATGGGTTGAAACAAGCACCTTGTGCTTGGTACACACGGATAGACAATTATTTCACCGGACTTGGATTCTCCAAGAGTGAGGCGGATCCTAACCTATACCAGATTGTGGTGGAGGGTAAGTTGCTGATCATTGTACTTTATGTAGATGATTTGATTTTGACAGGTGATGAGTTGTTGATACACTCATGCAAGGATGATCTTGCAAAGGAGTTTGAGATGAAGGACTTGGGCCTCCTTCATTATTTCCTGGGATTGGAAATTTGGTAGCGCAGTGATGGACTGTTTGTTTCTCAGGGTAAGTATGCCCGGGAGATACTGGAGAAATTCAACATGCATGGCTGCAAGCCTGTTGATACTCCTCTTCCTGGTGGTTGGAGGAAGGAGGATGCTACTTCAGCGGAGGTAGTGGATGCCACTGTTTATCGACAGTTGGTGGGGTCACTTATGTATCTGGTCAATACACGACCCAACATATGCTATGCTGTGAACCAGCTTTCACAAGCTATGGTTAAGCCTACCAAGCTCTACTGGAAGGCAGGCAAGCATGTATTGAGATATCTCAGAGGCACATCGGGATATGGATCATGGTACAAACAGGAGGATGAGTTGAGGCGGCATGGCTTCACGGATCGGTATCATCATATCAGAGATTGTGTGCAGCGGAAGATCATGTTACTTTCATACATTCCTACGGAGGATCAGGATGCTGATATCTTGACGAAGGCGCTCACCAGGAGCAAATTTGAATACCACAGGGGTAGGATAGGGGTTGCAGATAATCCATATCTTGTTGAGAGGGAGTGTTGAGATTGCAACAAGATGATGAGCTTAGTGGAAAGGAGTCGCCTTCACTAAGTGGGCTTGCAGGCTATTTTTGGCGCAAAGTCTATTTTTAGACTATGTCTATTTTTAGACATATGGATCATGTTCTATGAGTTGCAGGATGCTATTTGTGGATGGTTGGTCAAGTCGGAAAAAATAGATGGACTTCTATTTTTAGACATATTGGGCGGAATCTATTTTTAGATTGCCGGTCTAAAAATAGATATGTCAAATATTATTAGCTCTTAATAATATTTAGACTCTAAACATTATCTTATTCTCTTGGAGCACTTCAGTTAAGTGCACAGATGTGGCACAGGAGCTGACAGAAGGAATTACGCTATTCCCGAGGGTTATGTGGAGCTATTGCATGGATACTTCAGTTAGAACTCATGTGACAGAGTTTGGTGGAGTTGATTGAGGAAGTTAGTGGAGTTGTATTCAGTTTAACTAATCTAAACATATTTGAGCTATTTGTATTCAGTTTAACTAATTGATACAATTAGTGAGAGTGGTGTGAATTAATTATTAATTAATTCACTAATTATAAACTCATTAATCAACTAAAGAATGCATCAGTTAACTTCAGTGCATGGACAGTTTCAGTGGAGACCAGTGCAGAAATAGGTGAAAGAGCAGGTTAACTATCGGTTGTGACTATACAGTTGCTATTTGCAACACACAGATAGGTGGAGAAGCCCATGAGGATTGCGCAGTACAAGCCAGGTGGTTTATCTATTTAATGAAGCCATCCCATAACATTGAAAATGCAATAGAGGCTGGCTATCAAGTGGCAAAAGATTGGAGCATGTGTTTTGCTAGATCTAGCTTGATAGTGTGTAGCAATTGAGGGTGTGCATGAGAGCTTGTGAGGAGCTTTTGTATTATGATTGTTACATGATCTCCATGACATATAATATACAGATAGTTGGGGTTTTCAGCTTTAAGCTTTCCCATTAAATATTGTGTTCATATGTGTGATTGTTTGTGGTTTTAATGTATGCATGCAATTGATTTTATTTCCACATGTGATGATCAATGGTAGAAGAGATTCTGTATTATGCATGAAGCTAAAATAGTGTGTGATCAGGAGAATCTCGGTGAATAATATATCAGTTATTCAAATTTTCTACACATGGGAGCCTCTGAAACTGCATTGTCTTGGGAAAAAAAAATGTGTGACGTTTCCGGTGCACAAGGTTTTTTGTTTGTTTGTAATTCGTGACTTGGGGAAAAACGCATTACATTCAATATAAAATAAAACATTTCATATATTATCTCTGTAAAAATGGCTATGCCTCATGTTTGTGTTGATTTCAAATTAGAATTAAGAAAGGCATGAGTTTATCTGTCGTAGAAATTCAACCTTGCATTTCATAGACCACAATCTCCTTTCGTTGAATGGAGGATTTTTTTTTTCCTAAGTCAAATATTGTGAATTAAGAGTTTCCCTGTCCATGGCAAAGTCACGTCGATATCATCTGAAAATTGTGTTGTGCTAGCATCATTTTCTAGAGGGAATATTTTTGTTTGTTGTGACGTTCGTAGTGCACATGACACATTCATCCATTTTTCACATGTAATGTTTTTGTTTCTCTTCCAGAAAAAATATGTGAAATCCTTGCTCTTGCGTTAAATTTTGTCTCTTGTTCTGTTTATGCAAAATAAGAAAAATTTCAAACTCAACTCCTCTGAGCCTTTGACCATTATGAAACATTGCTATATATACAAGTATATTGACCTCTGAAAATTATCAGAGGAGTCTCCAGTTGTTTGTCTTTGCATATCTTGATGATAGATCAACTCTGTTGACATTCCAATGTAACTTAATTTTCCTTGCAAATTTTTTTCCCTATGCATGTTTCATGACTCGGATAGTTGATTATTTTATTTTATGGAATTCATTATTTTTTGTTACCTAAAAGTAACTTGTATTTTTATGATTATTGTATGATTTTATTCAATCAAAATAGGGGAAAAGGAAGAGGGAATAGAGAAAAAAATAGGGGATAAAAAAAGAAAGGCGGGCCTGGGTGTCAGTTCACTTTGATGGACATTTGGAAGAACTTAGGTAGTTGCTTCAAACTAGCATAGTTAGCCTTAAAGGCCAGCCTATTCCCCAACCTATAGTTCAACCTCAAAAACCCCATGTTCATCATGGACCAAGTATTGGCATCCCTGTGCCACCACAAATGTCTTCCCCTCTCATTTTTCCCAATAATGATGGTTGGAAAAATGCAATTACAACACAACCTTTGCACTCTATTCAAGGTTGGCCTATTGTTTTATTAACGCCTCCTCCTCCTAAAGAAAACATATCTCATCACTTGAAGTCTTCCACTTCACTAATTTTACATTCCTCATAGGAAACACCTCAACCTTCTACACTTACTGATCAACCTCTCCCATTTTCCAACTAAGTTTCAAAAAAACTTGTTGTACTTGCCAAACCAGTTGGACAATCCTATAACCATGCAGTCACTCCTCAACCTTCCACAAGTGATAAAGGGAAAAAGACCCAAGCTATTTGATCAATTTTAGAGTATCTCATAAAGTGGAAGAACTGACGAGTTGAATAGTCCACATGGGAGGATGAGAATTTTATACAGAAGCATCCAAAAGTAATCAAGCATTGAGGACAACACATTTTTGAAGGGGAGGGGCATGTTAGGTCCCTATAATACTAGTAAAAACCCTTATTTTTATTATTAGTGTAACCCCCTTATTGTTATTGTTGTGCCCATGTAGTCCCCATATTGTTATTATTGTGCCCCATAGAAATCCACTATTGTTATTGTTGTGCTCTTACATAATTATTGTTATGTAGGATCTGATTATATTGGGACCCCTTAGACTCCTATATATAGAAATTAGGTTTTTTAATTTGTATCATCCAAGAATTGTTCATTTAAGTAATGTGAAGGAGGTTCCCCCCTCGAAGAGGTTGATTTCTAAGTCTTTGATCTATCTTCCTTTTGTGGTTTGAATAACCATGTTGTTTTGAGGTGTTGGAAGAAGATAGCCATACAAAGGAAAATTTCAAAACAAAGGAGATAGAAAGCCAAAGGTCCAATGGACAATGCAAACCATGTTGAAAAGAAGATGTAATTATTTTTCACTCATTGCCATAAGTAGGGTCATCTTGTAGACAAGTGTTGTACTTTGTATCCAACAATTCATCCATGACATTTGAAGAAGGTGGAGAGAGATTTTGACAAGAATGGAAAAGAGGATTCCATAATTGATGTGGGCCAAGACGATACACATGATGAACTGAAACTTAAAGAAGCACCATTGAAGTGGTTTGGAAAGAGATGGTTAGATTTCTTATCCAATTAAGGCCTTGCATTTCTTTTGATGATTGATGCAAATATTGCCTTATTGATGCATTTCTTTTCCATTTGAATGCATTTCTTTTCTCTTGAAATTATGCTGCATATTGCACGAAGAAAGATGTTGGAAAACTAGAGTATGTTGACTCACTTAGATTCAACAAAGATGGCAGTTTATAGTTGCAATTTCCATGTGAATGCATTTCTTTTCTCTAAGAATGCATGTTACATGTTTATGCCAGGAAGGTGTTTGAAAGTGGAGTATGTTGACTCACTTTTTTGCAGCAAATTTGGTCATTTCGGCTCTTTAAGTACTCATACATACCAATGGTATTATTGCACTTGTGATTGTACTTATGAGAGAGTTGAGAATTATGTACATGCATCAGAGTTTGTGTGTGTGAACAATGCAATTTTTAATAGTTTCATTGTGCTTGAACAAGCATGAGTGATTGAATTGTGTTGTTTGATTGCTTTGTTAACATGTATGTGGTTAACTCGAGGATGTTGATTATTTGCACATGCATAAGTTATCGACTTGTGTTGGTCGATTGAGTGTTACATGTATGTCATATTGACTTGAAAGAGTTGACTTTGTCTCGAAAGAAGAAAGGGAGATGTTGACGAATTGTTTCATGAGATGTGAATTTCTTGTTGTTTTGGGAGAATAATCATCAAGTTATTATACATGATTTTGTTTGACTTGAAAGTCAATTATTTTAAGAGGCATGTTTTTTTGAATTGTGTTTGGTCGATGGGTTTGTACACCAAGATGTAAGAATTCATGGCAATGTTCACATGATGTGAAATTTGTTGCTTTGAAGGAGAAAAAGGAAGAGGTCGTCAAGTTGTTTTTCTTGCATGGTGTGTTTTTCAAGTTAATGGTTTTTCTTGTGACAAGATGTCTTAGGATTTTTGGAAGGTCCACTCTTGAGCGAGAGGCTCATGATTAGCCTTCATTCTCAAATCATGGCATGAGCATCATGTCAATATTGGAGGATGATGAAATCAAGAAGTGGAAAGAGGGACAAGATGACAAAAGATTGCAACAAAAACAACAACCCTTTTGTAGACCATATGATGCATGACACCAAGAAGTGAAAGATGGCGAAGACATTATTCCAGATGTGGAATTTGGTACCGTGGAGGTAAGAGAATGGTCATTTAATTTCTAGTGATTAATAATATTTGAATTCATTGCTCTAATTCACTCAGATGGGATTAAATTGGAAAATAGTTTTGAAGGAGAAGCTTGCATCAAATGCATTTTTATGAAAAGGAGGAACAAGATTCTCAGTGGTAAGGCCATCAGTCAATATTTCTGTTATCTATCCAAAATTTCCCAAGAGTTTTTATGTGCGTTAAAAAGAAATATCAGAGGTAACTATCATCCACTTTTGGAGATTAGGATCTAGCCTTCCTAATGCTCAGAGAGGGCTCTCTCTTAATGATTTAACTTTGTTGATTTAATAAATTTTAGGTTAGTTATGTTTGCTTGTTTGGTTTGGTTTTGATTTGCTGGTGGAATTACTGATTTAGATGGATAGGTGTCTTTCTATTTTCCATTAGGCTATGGAGTCAATATATCATGAAAGTAGAACATGATCAAATTATAAAGGAAGTGTTACAGGGCAGGATAACTGAAAAAAATTAGATCTTTAGACTGAATGGTGAAGTGGTTTTCAATCGGGATCAAGGAGAAGTTAAGGATTCCTTAAACCAGATAATGAAGGAAGGTGAAGGAGGTCAATCAGGATCAGAGATCAATTAAGGATTCTCTAAACTAGATATCAGAAGAAAACATAAAAATGTACAACATTTCAAAGCAGAGTGTACTTAAACAAATTCTACAATAAAATTCCAGTTATATCATTCAAATTTAGAACACATTAAAGTTTATGGAATACTTAAGAAAACGACATGAACAATTGAAATATACTTCACTGGAATAGCTCAACACATGAATCCTGTAAAGAAATTCCTTTATTACTTGTCCTGTCTGTCAATTGGAAAAAGGTACAATAAATCCTCAGGTAGTAGATCAATTAGGTATAGAAATATTCAGAAATCCACCCTCAATACTTCGAAATGATGAAGTATTTATACAAAACTTTACAAAAATCTTGTCAACTGACTAGGATTTATTCTAGGAAAACAAATATATTTATGCAAAAAGATAGAGATACCTATTAACTGACTGAAAGTTGTCCCTGTTTTATTTGATTTTCTGTTTGCTGTTTGTTTCTTTCATGCTATCTGCTTTTTTCATCTGTCTTGTCTTTCATCTATTTACTCATATGTCTATCACCTGTTTACTCTCATCTGTCCGCTCTTTTACTTTTTATAGTAAATCACACTAACTATCTCATGTGTCTGTGTATTTTAGTAAAAGTGGATTTTACTAAAAGACATGTTTAACTTTATGCAGAACAAAATTGTGTCCCGAAGAGCATTTTGTATGAACTTTGCTGTTGCTGGTGTAGATGTTGTATCCATGGTAACAATCACTGTCTCTTTTTCAATTATCTCTTTATGCTCTATTGATGTACATAATCTTTTGCTGAGAAAAAACCTTTGATTTCATATCCTGTCGATCTAGAGTAAACAGGTTTGGAACTAGTATCAAATTGTTTATCCATCTCCTGGTTCTGCTAATCACCTGCAAAAATAAAACAAGTGTGAATTTGGAAAAAAGGATTTGCAGGGAGGAGAGCGGTTTTCAGTGAACTGGTGAGTCTGTGGAAGAGGTATGGATTGCAGCGGGGCTTTAATTCTAGTTGACAATGGTGTTTGGTATATTTTGCAAATAAACATAGGTGGGAAAACGAATGAAATAGTCGATATTCCATATTTAAACACTTGGTGGTTTTTCTTATGGTGCGGGTGGTTTATCGTGGTGGTTTGTAGCATGACACGGGGTTATGGTATTTCAAATTTTGGTGGTTTCATTGTATGCGTGGATAGAAAAAAGGTGGTCTGATGGTTAAGGGAATGGGGGGTGCGATAAAATGTGGGATTGCCATGTGGCAGGGGAGTGGACGGATAAAACCGTTTATTTCGCACCCCCTCCTCGGTTTTAAAATTCAGATGTCAGGTGATGTGAAATAGAGTATGGGTCGTTAGGTCTACCAACGACAATCGAACAACTGTCAGGGTTTCATGTTTTCAAAAGATGGTGGGGCCGGGAAATTATTTATGCGATGGGGTTAAAACGATAGCGGAGGGTTTTAATATGAAGATGAGTCGAGGAATAATATGAGGGGTTTATAAGATATAGTAGGCGGTAGGTTAAAATAATGTTGGGAATTTAATATGTGAATGGGTTAATATAAAAGGGATTAAGGATTATATATTATGTGGAAGGGTTAAATGAAAGGAGTTAGGAATAAAAATAAAGTGGGGAGTTAATATAATATGGGGATGATTAGTAAATATATAAAGAAGGATGTTAAAAATACATTAGGAGGAGCGGTTAATTAAAGGGGGGGGGTCCAGATAATATTTTTTTTTGTGCTTTGAAACTTTGGATAAGTGGGTTTGTTGTTTTATTTGAATAATGCGAAGTTAGTAAAGGGAAATGAGTTTTTCAAAGGAAAAAGGGTTTTTAGGGAGAGAAAAGGGAAAGGGATTTTGCAAGGGGGGGAATGGTTTCTAAGAGTGGAAAGAGGGTTTTAGCAAGGGGAAATGTGTTTAGAAAATATTAGTGATAAGAGATAAACCAAATGATGCTTTTCATAACTTGTGAAAGTATCCGACCTACCCTTTATTTATCCTAGCATTTTTTATTTCCTTTATTGGGTGCATTTGAGCTTGCTAACTTTTTTATTTATTTTTGATAAACAAACTAACGTATTTATAACCTTATATCTTCCAATAGCTCAGATTAAACTTATGAGCTCATTTTATTCTCTACCTAACTACTGTTCTGCCAATATTAAATGGTTTGGTCAGATCTTTATTCACTAACTATCATGACATGATATTTAAAAGCATGAGTGAAGCAATATTAAACTATATGATCATCATGAATTGTGGCATTTTGGACAAGCCGCACACAATTTTATTTGCAAAAGTAAACTAAGAGTAGTGGCATTTGAATGTGCAACACTTTCAGAATTTATTTTTGTTTCTTTTTGTGGGGTTCATATTTTATATCCTTTTTTGATCTTCTTTTCTTTGGTACTTTGATTATTCTTTTAGGAGATACCCTCTTTTCATTTTTTAATATGGGAAAACATTTGCAGAAAGAAAAGGTATGTATAATATTACAATACTTAACATAGTCAATTCAAAATTATGATCCCTATTATTATAGGACCCTAACAGTGGCTCCACTTGGGGATGACATCTCCTTGTGAGATGTCAAGAACTTTCTGATTAGTGGCCTTGGAAATTTGACTTGGCTTCCAAATTTGTAACTTGTTTTGTTATAAAACCTCTGTGATGAAAATCTCAAGTTGAAATCAAACCTTTCTGCACACTGAAATATGCAACACACTGAACTAAAAATTGAAATGCAAACTGAATTGAAACTCAAAAAAATGCTTTAAAAAATGCTCAAAGAACTGATTTTTATTTGCACACTACTACCTATCCTATACTGTTGAAACTTATTCTAAATCAGGTAATACAAAAATGCCAATGAAGCTAGTTAAGTAGCTGCAAAAACAAATGGATAGCTTGACTGTTTGTAAGGAAAATCAATAGTATAACTTGATTATGTGTCTTCATAACCAAAGTTATAATATGAGATGGCAACTATTGATGTATCTGACCCTTATAAAGAGTACATGCTTGAGAATTTAAGTTAAGAAGAACCTCCATATACTTTGCTATAGGATCAATAAAAGCATGATTTATGATATTTTCTTCTAGGCCTTCAATGACTAGTGGAGTAGTTGTGTCTTCAATTTTAAACTTTGAACCCACATCTTCAGTTTGGTACTTGAAAGCACAATCATCCTCACTATGTAAGTCAAGAGGTAGTACAATTTCCTCTTGCTTAGGGGAAGAAATTTTTTCCAAGAATTCCTGAGGATCTTGGAAATCGTATGTCTGAATTTGAGTATTTAAAAATTCAATAAAAATTTCATATCTTTCAAGAACAATATCCAAAAAATATGTTTTAGCTTTAGGAATACATTTCCTTGATTTCAGAATGCGAAAGAAAAAATTTAGGAAATCTTCATCAAGCTGAAATATTGATAACTAATTCCTGAATGTATTTGAAATTTCACAAGATAGAAGGTTTTCCACAAACCTTGTCATCTTGTTTAGCAAGAACTCTAGTCATCATGTTGTAGAGTAGCCATGAATGCTCAAAAGATGGGTTCTTTGGATCATGGAGTCGCCAGGTGAATAATTGAAACTTTCTTTGTATATGGTCACTGTCCACCATCAGTGATCAGATTTGAACTTTGATGTATGTTCCCAAGGAAGATAGAGGATTTTTTGTTCCCCAGTATGGTCACCAATATGTTATCTCTCCAAAATTTCCCAAGAGTTGTTATGTGCGTTAAAAATAAATATCAGAGGTATCATCCACTTTTGGAGATTAGGATCTAGCCTTCCTAATGCTCAGAGAGGGTTCTCTCTTAATGATTTAACTTTATTGATTTAATAAATTTTAGGCTAGTTATGTATACTTATTTGGTTTGGTTTTTATTTGTTGGTGGAATTACTGATTTAGATGGATAGGTGCCTTTCCATTTTCCATTGGGCTATGGAGTCAATATACCATGAAAGCAGAACAGGATCAAATTATAAAGGAAGTGTTACAGGGTAGGGTAGCTGAGCAAAATCAGATCTTTAGGCTGAATGGTGAAGTGTTTTTCAATCGGGATGAAGGAGCAGTGAAGGATTCCTTAAACCATATAATGAAGCAAGGTGAAGAAGGTCAATCAGGATCATAGAGCAATTAAGGATTCTCTAAAACAGATATCAGAAGAAAACATAAAAATGTACCACAGTTCAAAGCAGAATGTACTTTAACAAATTCTACAATAAAATTCCAGTTATATCATTCAAATTTAGAAAACATTAAAGTCTATGGTATACTTAAGAAAATAACATGAACAATTGAAATATACTTCACTGAAATAGTTCAACACATGAATCCTGTAAAGAAATGCCTTTATTACTTGTATTGTCTGTCAACTGGAAAAAGGTACAATAAAACCTCAAGTAGTAGATCAATCAACTATAGAAATATTCAGAAATCCACCCTCAATACTTCGAAATGATGAAGTATTTATACAAAACTTTACAAAATATCCTGTCAACTGACTAGGATTTATTCTAGGAAAACAAATATCTTTATGCAAAAAGATAGAGATACCTATTAACTGACTGAAAGCTATCCCTGTTTTATTTGATTTGCTGTTTGCTGTTTGTTTCTTTCATGCCCTCTGCTTTTTTCATCTGTCTTGTCTTTCATCTGTTTACTCATCTGTCTTTCATCTGTTTACTCTCATCTGTCTGCTCTTTTACTTTTTACAGTAAATCACACTAACTATCTCGTGTGTCTGTGTATTTTAGTAAAAGTGGATTTTACTAAAATACATGTTTAACTTTATGCTGAAAAAAATTGTGTCCTCGAGAGAATTTTGTATGAACTTTGCTGTTGCTAGTGTAGATGTTTTATCTCTAGTAAAAATCACTGTCTTTGTTTCAATTATCTCTTTCTACTCTATTGTTGTACGTAATCTTCTGTTGAGAAGAAACCTTTGATTTCATAACCTGTGGATTGGGAGTAAACAGGTTTGGAACTAGTATCAAACTGTTTATCCATCTCCTGGTTCTACTAATCACCTGTAAAAATAAAACAAGTGTGAATTTGGAAAAAAGGATTTATAGGGAGAAGAGCGGTTTTCAGTGAACTGGTGAGTCTATGGAAGAGGTATGGACTGCAACGGGGCTTTAATTTTGGTTGTCAATGGCATTTGGTATCTTTTGCAAATAAAAAGAGGTGGGAAAACGAATGAAATAGTCGAGATTTCATATTTAAACACTTGGTGGTTTTTCTTATGGCGTGGGTGGTTTATCACATGCCGCGGGGTTATGGTATTTCAAATTTTGGTGGTTTCATTGTATGCGTGGAAGTGGTTTATCGCATAGCAAAAAGGCGATCTGATGGTTTAGAGAATGGGGC
This sequence comes from Pinus albicaulis, assembly GCA_034641835.2. Lineage (NCBI taxonomy): Eukaryota > Viridiplantae > Streptophyta > Pinopsida > Pinales > Pinaceae > Pinus > Pinus albicaulis. The sequence continues at coordinate 1,334,844,974 of CM076581.1, read as the reverse complement.
GTGCGATAAAATGTGGGATTGCCACATGGTAGGGGAGTGGACGGATAAAACCGTTTATTTCACACCCCCTCCTTGGTTTAAAACTTTAGACATAGGGTGATGCGAAACATAGTATGGGCTATCAGATCTGCCGATAGCAATCAGACGATTGTTGGGGTTTCGTGTTTTCAAAAGATGGTGGGGTTGGGAAATTACTTTTGCCATGGGGTTAAAATGATAGTGGAGGGTTTTAATATAAATATGAGTTGAGGAATAATATGAGTTTATGAAATATATTAGGCGGTAGGTTAAAATAATGTTTTGGGAATTTAATATGTGAATGGGTTAATATAAAAGGGATCAGGGATTATATATTACGTGGAAGGGTTAAATGAAAGGGGTTGGGAATAAAAATAAAGTGAGGAGTTAATATAATATGGGGATGATTAGTAAATATATAAAGCGGGATGTTAAAAATACATTAGGAGGAGGGGTTAATTAAAAGGGGGGTCCGCTTAATATTTCTTTTTGTGCTTTGAAACTTTGGATAAGTGGGTTCATTGTTTTATTTGAATAATGTGAAGTTAGTAAAGGGAAATGGGGTTTTCAGAGGAAAAATGGTTTTTAGGGAGATAAAAGGGATTTTAGCGAAGGGAAATGGATTTTGCAAGTGGGGGAATGGTTTCTAAGAGTGGAAAGAGGGTTTTAGCAAGGGGAAATGCGTTTAGAAAGTTATCAGTGATAAGATATAAACCAAATGATTCTTTCCATAACTTGTGAAAGTATCTGACCTACCCTTTATTTATCCTAATATTTTTTATTTCCTTTATTGGGTGCATTTGAGCTTTCCGATCCTTTTATTTTCTTTTGATAAACATACTAACTTATTTATAACCTTATATCTTCCAATGGCTCAGATTAAACTTATGAGCTCATTTTATTCTCTACCTAACTACTGATCTGCCAAGATTAAATGGTTTGGTCAGATCTTTATTCACTAACTATCATGAAATGAAATTTAAAAGCATGAATGAAGCAAGATTAAACTATATGATCATCATGAATTGTGGCATTTTGGACAAGTTTCACACAATTTTATATGAAAAAGTAAACTAAGAGTAGTGGCATTTGAATGTGCAACACTTTCAGAATTTTTTTCTTTTTTCTTTTTGTGGGGTTCATATTTTATATCCTTTTTGATCTTCTTTTCTTTTGGTCCTTTGATTATTCTTTTAGGACATACCCTCTTTTCATTTTTTAATATGGGAAAATATTTGCAGAAAGAAAAGGTATGTATAATATTACAAGACTTAACATAGTCAATTAAAAATTATGATCCCTATTATTATAGGACCCTAACACTTTCTAAGCACAGAGAGATCGCTTTGTTACAACGAGATATTTTTCAGTAGTCAGCAAGCAACCAGCAAGGGTCAGCAACGAAAGGAGGAGATTGGTTGAAGTACCAAGCCATTTGCAAGAGTAGGCATGTAAAGGAACCAAAGTGCTTCTCATGAATATTTTTCAAGTAGAATCAAGTCGATAGAACTTCGAAATATGAAGAGCATTAAACTCTCATAAAATAACCAACTTTTGTGGGTCCAAAAGCCTTTCAGTGGGAAGGAATGATCAGAAACTGAATTGGGGTAAAAATTTGCTAAAAATTCAAAGTGCTAAAAATCACTCGGAACCTAAAAAACCAGATAGGTCTCATCGCCCTTATTCTGGAACACTTTGTTTCATCAAAAACCGAATCTGTATGAGAAAGTTAGAGCTTGTTGTCTGCTTTGCCAAACAGGTGAATTTAAAAAAAAGGGTCAAACTGAGTCAAAGGGGTCAATATTTTTGGCCAAATTTGGTTTTCCTCCAGCCAATGGTGTGCTGACACTTGTCAGCTTGTGGTTGGCCAAAATTTCTGGTCTACATGAAAATTTGATTGGATGTTGGGGGACCAATGATGTGCTGACAGGTGGCTAGTGATGAGCTCCATCATTAGACATATTTGGAGGGGTTAATAGTCACCTCTTTGCCTGCTTAGATATATTTTTCTTGCATTTTCATTATTATTTGTGTTTGATGCTAGTATAGGTGGCGATTAAGGCTAACATACTCTGAGTGCCTAATAAAAGGTTGAGTGCAGAAAATCATGATTTATTAAGAACTTTTATAAAGATTTTATCACAAAGACTTGGAGGAGACAACAAGGAGAAATTATAGGAGGATTTTCCACCCTCAAAGGCAGCCGAAGGATCCCAAAATATTCTCTCCAAGAAATTTGAATTCCACAAGCAGCCGAAGGATCCCCAAGGATTCTCTACAGCAATTCGAATTCCAAGAGGCAGCCAAGCAACTGAAGACAAAGGGCACTATATCTGTGTTTACTTGGAGTCAAAGTGGACTCAATCACCATTTTCAAGGGAGATATTGGTAGATTCCCTGTAGAATAAATAGAGCAGAGCTAGAGCTAGGAAGAGTTATTCTATTATAGTCTTGATTCCATTCAGAACTATTGGTATGAGATATTGAGCTTTTTGTTAGATTCGGGCATCAAACTTTCAGAGATGTATGTAGTTATTATTTTATGAAATGAGCAGAGTGATTTCATTTGATTGATTTAAGTTCAGAGGGCTAGGCTCATGGGTTAGGGCCCAATCCATGTGCCTCAACTTCTCTGCTGTTACTATCTTTTCCTTTCTGTCATTTAGCTAATTTTCCTTCTGCCATTTAAGTTAGATATGCTTCTGATAAGTTTCACTGCTACTTAGTTTTGTGCTGCTATAATTTCAATTTCTTATGCATAGAGAAATAGAGGAAAAAATCCAAAACTGTGGTCAAGTCTCTCCCCTGTCCTCTCTGTCAATAGAGTTCGAGTAGGGGTAGACCTACCCACAAGCCAAAAATTACTTCCTGTTTAGAATTTGTAGTTACTAAGTCCAAGCCTTTCCTTCACTATTTCATCCTGCATTTATGTCTGTCTCCTGTGCATAATCCACATGCGTGTTTCATTTCTGAGCACTTCTCTTATGCTTCCATTTCCCTCCTTTACTTCTCATCTTAACACTGTACTTACCTTTTCTTTTCCTAACGCACTTAGCCATGCAAAGCCTTATTTCTCTGTTTTCTTCATTCACGACCGCCTTATCCTTTCTATGCAAAATGCTTGAAAAACCATTCAAAACCACCGAAACCCAACCTTTGCCTTTTCTCCTCGAGTCCCCCACCACTGTACATCGCAGTCTCACTTCGCAGCTTTTACCTTTTGCCTTGAAGAATTATTGCTCTCCTTTGCCGATTTCCTTAGATCTATCGGTCATCATCGCCGGACTCGTTTTAACGCAGAAATGCTTGAAAAACCATTGAAACTCGACCTCCACCTTCCTCCTCGAAATTCCTGCTATCATACGTCGCACTTCGCAAATCGCAACGTTTGGCTTTTACCTTCAACACTTACCGCTCGTTCCTTGTGATTGCGATATTGCGAAATCACAATTCGCACTTCACATCGGTTATCCTTTCTCCTTTAACACTTACCGCTGTTATGACCGATTGTGATAGTGCGATCTCGCCCCACTATCGGTCCCACTACCACATTGCCATCGCAAATCGCACTTTTCCTCCTTTAGATTTTACCCTCAATGCTTACTGCTCATTCTTGCGATTGCGGTATTGCAAAATCAAATCCCGCGGAACTTACCATATCGCACATCACAACTCGCAACTTTTCCCTTTTTCTTCTTCACCGCCACGTCATCCCCATCACAAATCGCCTCCCGCAACCTTTACCGCAGCGTACTTCGCACAACACACATTTTAGTTTATTCCCGTTAAAATCTTACCGCTATCCATTTAAATTTGAGAAGTTGCGATTATGACATCGCACATCACAACTTTTACCTCCATCGCGTCTCCGCCATCGCATCTTTTGATTATTTCCACTCCAAAATCGTTTCTTGCACTATACTAAGGTTTTATAAGGTTTTAAACCCCCTCTTTTCATTTCTAAGACTTTTTCAATTCTTTCCGCTCTGAAGTCATTTCTCACGTTATAATTAAATTTTCTAAGGTTTTAACCCCTAATTTCCATTTCTAAGCTCTGTTTCATGCGATAAGCTCTCAATTCGCTCTTTTAGCCCTTTTTATTCCTCCAAGCTGCAAATTAACTCTTTTTAGTTAGAATTAAGTCATGGATATAATAGTTGCATGGATAAGAACATGATAGATAGATCATAGGATAAGTAGAATGCATTTAGCCATTTGGCCAAGTAAAGTGTGGTTTATAATTAGTTTCCTTTCAGCAAGTTAGCTTAGTTTCTTTTCAGCCATTTCCCTTTTTTCCAGTTACATTAGTTCATTGTTGTCATTTATTTTCAGCACTTTAGTTTAATTTGCTTTCTATCATTTCCTTCCAGTAATTTAATTTCCAGTTATTCTCATAATTTAAATAGCACCCTTTCGTAAAGCAGAAGAGGATGACATGAACATAATGCATCTGTTGTGTATATAGCACTGTCACCTCAAAGGTTGTACGAACCCCAGGTTGATAAAGTAAAGTAGGGAAGCCCCGGGGAGTTGCAACACTCTTGGTGCAATACCAGGGCTTATCACTTTTTGGCACCGTTTCCGGGGAGGTGTTTAGTAGATATTTTGATTTTGTTTTAGCATTCTTTTCTGCTTTCCTTTCTTTTCATGTCACTTCAGAAATATTGAAAAGTACAAAAACTATCTAATATTCATGCCTCGTAGGACCAGGAATACTCAAAGACAAACCTTACCTAAAACCCCCACTTCACCTCCTAGCCACCCTTCACTCTTCTTCAATGGCAGTGAGATTGAACCCCCTATAGGAGAGTCTTCTGAATAGTTTGAGGATCCTATTGGGGAAGAAGAATAAGACCTTGTTTAAACTAAGGGACCTACTTCACTTATCTTAACCATGGCTGATACCTAGAGAGCCTTTCCCATAAGAGAGGCAGATGGGGACACTAAGATGAAAAACATTAGCCCCTCAGCTCTTCCACACTTCCATGGACTTACCTCTAAGGAGTCTGACACATTCATGTTTGAATTTGCTATTGTCTGTAGGACTTACAACTACACCTATGATGACCAGAAGTTGAATCTATTCCCATCCACCCTTAAGGATGTAGCCTTGCGCTGGTTCATGGGTCTGCCTGGGGATAACTTCACTACCTGGCCACAGATGGAAGAGACCTTCAACAACAAGTACAAAGACTAATGTAGGTCCAAGGGAACTAAGGATGAGATATTTAGGATGACTCTAGGGCCTGATGAATCCTTAGAGGATTATGAAGAGCGGTTTCAATTGAACTATAAGAGAGCCAACTGTACTTGTTTAGTCAATTTAGTGACATAAATTGCTTTGATAAATTATCAACCAGGGTTTGTATACTGATGAAGTGTAGATGTACTATATGTACTTAGCTAACCTTTTTCTTACTTCGTTGTTGTATTTTATGTTTTTTTTGGGGGATTTTATGTTCCTTGATGTTTAAGAATGTTAATCTAAAACTATGGAAAGGATTAAAAGAATCTAATAAAATTTTAAGAAGAAAGAAAAGGAAGTGCTCCTAAATTAATCTATTTTTCATAAAAATAAACCAAAAACTATTGACTAGTTAAAAACCTGGTTTGGAAAACAACATCTAGTTGATCTTATTGTTAGTCCTATTCCATGGATCTAAGTCTAAGAATGAAATTGCAGTGCTTGAAAGTAAATACATAAAATGAAATCAACTAATGTACATTGTATTATGAAAAAAAAAAATAAAATAAAAAAAATCATTGGCTTATCGAATTATTTATCGAGATTTAAGTTACTCTAGCATTCAATTTTGAAGTCTGACCTTCTTGAAATGATATTTTAAGCAACTTTCTGTACTTTAACTCCTAATGTCCTAAAACAACGAGTAGAGAAAAAAACATCTAATGTATCTTTAGTTACTCCAACATTCAACTTTGAAGCATGATATTATTGAAATGGTGTCAAGCAACCAATTACACGATGATCTAGAAAATCAAAATAAATCATGCAAAAGGTAGCTCATTAATTGCATTTATTAAACATTCAATCATCTAATTTAGGAAGTATGATTGAATCAATCTTCTTGGAATGATATTTAGGAATATTAGTGATACAACTAAGTGAGGTTCTGAAAAAAAAAATGTGGAAGCATGAACAACTAATGTATATTTGACTTTCTTCAATCATTCAATATGAAGCATTACCCTCTTGAAGTGTTGTTTTAAGAAGTCAATTCCACCTTAGTTTCTAAGTTCCTAGAAAGTAAATAACAATGTGCTGAGTAAATTCAATCACTTTATGATTTAGACATTCAAACATTCAATTTAGGATCATCATCATCTTGAAATGGTTTTTAGGAACATCCATGAACACAGTTAATTGACAATCCTGTTCTGAGAAAATGAATGACAAAACAGTAAGGAAAATAGGCAATTGTGTGTTCTTAATTCTTCAATATTGATTCGATTGGAAAAAAAATTTATCTATCTTCTCGAAATATCTAGGAAGAGAAAAGTTTCACAGTTGTGATTTGTCACTATGCTATTTCTCAAAAACTAAAATGAAGCAAAAACCTAATTAGAAAACAAAATCGCTAAAAAACAAAGTAATGAAATTAAGCTAAAAACATAAATGAAAAGCCTCCTTCAGATGTAGGGGCCATCTGCAACTGATGTGGTTGAACTGCTAACTAATTAAGGATGTAATCAAGAAATCATTGGCAGCATAAACTTCGTATCATAAAAGAATGAATTTGGAATACATAGTATCAACAAAAAGCCCGAGTTTAACACTAAAATTCCGAACTGTCTTCTCGGTTCTATGAAACTGATATTTAAAGGAAAATTACATAAATATTTATGAGTTAAACTAGCTACAAGTGGCTACGTTGAATTATAATTGCAATAGGACTTTTGGACTCCTTGATTTGATATGAAGAGAAAATCAAGAGTCCTACTGATTTATGCTAACATACTTTAACTTTATCTTTGACCATGAGTTTAGGCACATTTTTCTGTTGATATCGACTGAGTGAATAGGATAGAATCCATGTAGGCATGATTCTAGAAACACCCATGTGGCCAAATTCCTCAATTGACACCTATAACCTGCTAAACTATGAGTGACTATGGAACACACAGTTAGCTACAGAACAGGCTGCATTCTGTAGCTAAATTGCAAAAATATATCCAAATAGCAAGAGCATGAAAATATAATATGGTAATTATTTTGATGCATCCTTAAGACAAACCTAGCATTTATCATTGATTGGGGTCTGTAATATTATGAGAAAGTGAGGGAAAGAGGTGAGAAAAACTATCAAAGAGAGAGTAATTCTGAGGTTCAACATACCCCCACTGCAAAGTCATTGCATGTCCTCATGCAATTTTCCAAAATTGTGAGTTCTTCTTCCCTACTGCATTTGATCAGATACCTCAGCTAGCACATCCAAATTTCTTCTTTTGTTCTTCTTTGAAGTCACTGTCATTCTGGGCCTTTTGATAAGAAGTTTGAACTTGAGATTGATGATTGCTTTGTTCAATAACTTATTCTTCTTCTTCAATTTCCTATTTTTCTTATACCACAGTCTAGATGCAGAATGGTATTATCATGAATTGCCTTGTTCAATTTGTTTTTCTCCTTCAAGGTCTCATTCTCTTGCTTAATATTTCTGTTCAATATCTCTAATTCATAAATATCCTGCTTAAGAGCATCAATTAGAGGTTCTTGTGGATTGACAGACGGTTCTGGGTTCATTGAGGCACTTCTCCTCTCTAGTGATTCTACATAATCATATATCTATCGTTGGACTGGGTCTATGCCAGGAGATATTTTGCTGGGGCCTTATTCAAGATGATAAATAGGAGAATTATGAGGCCTGTGTGCAGGAGAGATGTTAACAGGTGATGGCATTGGGGTTTCCCCATCAATATTTATAAGCTCTGTCTCTTTTGACAATGTCTTCTTCATGGTACCTTAGAGTCTAGAGCTCCTTCTTAGTTTTGGAGGACTTTCATTCCCCTCATTTGTAACCTTACTTTTCTTTTCTTTTCTTTCCTCTTGTCTTGATTTGTTCCCTGATTTCTATTAGTTCCTCAGAAATTAGCTTTTCATCATTCTTCTGTAATTAGGTTTCAAGTCTATCTTCAACATTTATGTCATTTTTATTTCTTCTGCTTCTCCTGACATTATCTTCCTTGGGTGGTGACTCTGATGGTTCTTGAAAATGATTCCTAGCAAGGAAATCCTCCCAAGTATCTCCTATGCTTCTTAAATGAAACTCAAACAATATTTTTACCAACCCATGATGATGCATGGTGGTATCTATGAACTGTATTCTCTTTTGCACATTTGAGGCCATCCTTCTTAAACTATTTAGTAGAAAGAAAGGAAGATTGATTTCACCATTTTTTGGAAATTCATCAGTAAACGGATATGGTAGACATACATGCAACCAAACCTTCCTTCACAAGTTATAAATTTCTTTAAAATTAAGAGCATATTCCTCCATTTACTCTTAAGAGTTGAACTTGGGATTCCTTTTCTAAAAACAGAGACATCCATACCTGGGTTTTTAAGTATCACCTTCCATGTTTCATTGTGGAAATCCTTGTTCTTGAACCATATTTCACCATGCCTTGGAAGTTCTGTAGCCTCAGCCATGAATGACTCAGTCACTGCAAACTTGATATCTCCAATTTCTACTTCAGTTCCATCAAAAGACCGAGCAAAGGATTTGGTAATTTCCTTATGAAAGCCATTAAATTTCTCTATGAACCTCAACCATCCAGCTTTATGTAACAATTATTTAAGCTATGGGTATCCTTCCATGTACTTTTCTCCAACTGGTTCTGATATGACAATGAGCCCCATCCTTCTACTATGTAGAGTTATTCAACCTTCAAAATTACCCTTCTGTTTATGGAAATGAAATGGCTGCGGATCTGATGGATGGTTATGTAGGTTTTGTAGGAATAAATAGATGGTAGGGTCTTGGAGAGACGTAGACAAGTATGCCACATCAAAATCATGACTGTTAGTCATCAATCAAGGGTATTAATGATAGACTGTTATGCAAATTTATACGAAGGATATGGCTGATATATAGTATGATGAGGATTGCAATCAATTCGAGTGATGAGTTGTCAAGGAAACATATGAATGTTCATATTATACAGATTTCATTTTTTCAACCTTGCTATTAAAAATAAATTTTTACACTTTACCTTCAGAACTTAAACTTTTTTTTTGTTGTTTGCTTTGGTGTTGATCCTTAGGTACTCTTTTTGGCATGTTGGTCTTCAAAACATAATCCTTCAATCCCTTGCAATCATCATGCCAGAACTGTTGAAATGGCTGCAGAATCATATTAGCTGCAGAATATAATCAACTGCAGAATGTACTCAGCTGCAGAATGTGGTCAACTGCAGAATGTGCTCAACTGTAGAATGTGCTTAGCTGCAGAATTTATAATTTTATTTTTAAGTATGGATATGAAATGGAATGAGTGAAAAATATGGAATGAAAGTAAAATATGACTTATGGAATGAATGTGAAAATGAAATGAAAGTGGAATGAGATGGAATGAAACTGTAAAAATGACAGTGGAGTGTGATGGAATGAAACTGTAAAATGAAATTAATTTGTAGATTATGAGCTACAATGAATGTAGTTTTGTGTCACTACTTATTGCAGAAAAGAAAATGGAAAATATAGGACGTCAGGAATCTCCGATTTTCACCTTGCATTTTCTGTATAAATATGCCAATCATTGATTGGTTTTCATACTTATACATTTTTTTATTTTATTTTATATTTTTTATCATTTTTTTAAGGATGTAGGAAAAATAAAAGCTAAGTTAGTGAAGAAGAAGGATTCTTATCCACTAACTTCATATCAATTTTATTTTGACATATCTTGAGAAACTCCTCTTTTGAAAGTGGTTTATGATATACTTTCAACCTATGACCATTCAAAAGAAGAGGTACCTTTTCTTCATCTATTGTCCTTATTCTCACTGCTCCATTATCAACGAATTTTTCAATCTCATATGGCCCAAGCCAATGAATCTGAAACTTTCCTTGAAAATCCTTGAATTTTGAATTGAACAAAAGTGCCCAATCCCCTGCTTGAAATTTCTTCTCCTTGATATAATTATCATGCCATTTAGCCCTTTGCTACTGGAATATACTGGTTCTTTGAACTGCATCTTTCCTGGTTTCATCAAGCTCATTGATTTGCTCCAATCTATGTTTATGTGCTTCTGATAAATCAAGTCCCAATTGGACTGCCATCTTGAAGGTTTGGATCTGAAACTCTATAGGAAACATGAATTGCTTCTCATAAACAAGTTCATAGGGAGTATGTCCTATTATGTTCCTCCATGTAGTTCTGTAGGCCCATAAGGCTTCTGGAAGTCTTTCTGCCCAATCTCTTTTGTGTAGATGTACAGTCTTAGTGAGATTTCCTTCAATCACCTTATTGGTAGATTCCACTTGACCATTTGCTTGTGGGTGGTAAGGAGTGGAATTTTTGTGTTTGATCTTATAATCTTCCACGAGCTTTTTCACCACCTTGGATGTAAACTGAGCTCTCTGATCTGTCACAATTTCTCTTGGAACACCAAAACGAGTGAAGATATCCTTAAAGAGAAAATCAACTACAGATTTTTCATTAGCAAAAAGAAATGCTTTAGCCTCTACCCATTTAGTGACATAATCACTGCATACCAAAATATACTTCTTTTGTTTAGATGGAGGATTGATTGGTCCTACGAAATCCAAAGCCCATTTTTCAAAAGGTTCAATGAGTACCTAAGGTTGTAATGGCATTTGATTTGAAGGAGCAGGTTTCTCTACCCTTTGGCAACTGTCACACCTTTTGACATATTCTTTGGCATCTTTTAAGATGGTTGGCCAATAATATCCTAAATGAAGGATTTTATAGGTTGTGCTCTTATCATAAAAGTGTCCTCCACAAGGTTCATCATGACATGCCTTAAGAATTTCAGGCATTTCATATTCTCAAACACATCTCTTGATAATGAGATATGGACCTGTTATATACAATTCATTAGTAATCCATGAGTATCTTGCAATTTATTGAATGATTTTTATTTTCTCTCTTGGAAACATATGTGAAGGTAATCTCCCCGTGACTAAGTAATTAGAAATATCTGCAAACCAAGGGGTCCGAGTAATTATTGCAAAAATACATTCATTAGGAAATTTATCTTCTACTGGAGTATCATCTTTGATATTTTGAATTCTAGATAGGAAATTAACAACTGTGTTTTTTTTTCTAGGTCTGTCTAGAACAGTGATGCTGAATTCTTGCAGGAGTAATAACCATCTTGTAACTCTGCCATTAGTAATATATTTATTCATTAAGTACCTAATTGCAGGGCGATCTGTATGGACAAAGGTTTCATAGCCTGTTATGTAATGTTTGAATTTGTTGATAGCATGAACAACAACTAAGAATTCATTTTCAGTTACAGTGTAATTTAACTCTGTGGGAGTCAAATTCTTGCTTGTGTAATAGATGGCATAGGGGATCAAATCTTTTTTTCCTAATACAACTCCCAGAGATGTATTTGAAACATCTATTGGAATGTGAAAAGGTGGTTTCCAATTTGGACCTCTTAAGATAGGTGCTTCAAAATTTTTTTATTTTAAGGTCTCAAATGCTAACTGGTAATCAGAATTCCAACTAAATTCACAATTTTCAGTGAGTAATTTGAAGAGTGGAGATGCTATTTTGGTGAAATTTCCTATAAATCTTCTATAGTATCCTGTGAATCCTAAAAAACTTCTAACATCCTTTTGACAACTTGGAATTAATAATTTAGAGATGACTTCAACTTTAGATTTATCAACTTTAATTCCATATCCTGAAATGTGATGTCCTAAAACAATCCCTTCTGTAAACATCATGAAACATTTTTCATGGCTTAGTGAAAGGTTTGCTTCCTTACATCTTTTAAGAACATTTTCCAAGTTTCTAAAGCCTCTTCAAATGTATTACCATAAACTGTAAAGTCATCCATATAAACCTCTACACAATCATGTATTAGATCAGAAAAAATTCCTAGTACTACCCTTTGAAATGTTGCAGGTGCATTGTAAAATCCAAAAGGAAGTACTCAGTAGGCATAAGTCCCCCATGGACAGGCAAATGTGGTTTTATCTTGATCTTCAGGTGCTACCTGAATTTGATTTTAACCACTAAAACCATCCAAGAATGAGAAATACTTCTTACCTGCTAATGTATCTAACATTTGATCTTAAAGGGCAAGGGAAAATGATCTTTTAGGGTGGCTTTATTCAATTCTCTATAATCAATGCATACCTTCCATTTACCATTCTTTTGGGCACAATCACTAAAGGAGAAACCCACTGACTGTCTGAAATTGGATAAATAATGTTTACATTTAAAAACTTTTGCAACTCCTCTTTCACAATTTCCCTAAGATTTGGATTCATCCTTCTCTGAGGCTGTTTGATAGGTTTTCAATTTTCCTCAATGTATATGTGATGTATACAAGTCTTAGGACTAATTCCTTTCATGTCAGTGTATTCCCATGCATATGCAGAAGAATGTTGTTGTAATGTTTTGATTAGCTTTTCCTGTTGTAATTTTTCCAAGTTATTGTTTATGTTCAAGGTTTTTCCTGGAAAGATTTCAACTATAGAGCTACCAAATTCTTCCATAGAGTAAAGATATATCTGCCTAGATGACAAATATTCAATAGTGGATTTTTCTTGAAATTGATGATTTTCATATTTTGGAGATGATTCAAAATTTTCTATTGTATTTAGGATTTGACTATCTTCACTAATGGTTGAAATAGTAAAGAGAGGCTGTATATCATCTTCATCATCAATCCATTCTTTGTAATCTATCTTTGTGATTGTTCTTGCTGGAGGATATAGAGTGAATTTCTTAGTTGAATTACCATCAGAAATATACATGTCACCAGATCTGCAGCTAATGAAAGCATGAACTGTAGCCAACCAAGGTATTCCTAATATGAGTGGGTGTCCTCCTAGATTGTTCTTAGGGGTTAAAATCATAAAATCAATAGTATACTCCCAAGAATCTAAGGACATTGAAATATATTCTAACACACCATCTGGCTTGATCACAGATCTATCTGCTAATTGCAGTAATGTAGGTGTATAAAGAAGATTAGAAAGCTTGAGATGTTCCATGGTTGGTTTTCTCATGATATTTATTACTGCTCCTAAATCAATCAATGTATTTGGAATTTCAACTCCATTGATATGTGTTTTTACAACTGGACTTCCTGGGTCTAAATATTTTTGAATGGCAATTTTTCCCATCATTATGTTTGCTATTTTTCCTACAAGCTGAATTCTTTTTATTTCTTTTATTTTTCTTCCTGGTTTCTTCATACTCAACTCCTATATTGTTTTAGCTAAAATTGGAATTTCCTTGATGGCTTGTAACAAAGGGATTTTGATGCAAACATTTTTCAATTCATCTAGAAAATCATAATTAGGCAACATAATATGATTTTATACCCCTCTATCAACTTGTAATCTTTCAGGAAAAGGAGGTGTAGAAGTAGATACTGATGGTTGATCTATGATAGGAGTTGACTTTATTAGTTGTTTTTGTTTTTCATTTTCAGAATTTTAGTTTTGAAGAGCTATTCCTTCTTCAAAACTTTTATTGGGTTGTAGAGAATCTTCCTCAGAATTGCCTTGTTCTTGAATGACTATAGAAGGCTTTTTCCTTTCTAATATCCTACCAGATCTAAGTTGGACATCATTAAGATCTAAGGAGTAATCATGTAGGTTGGAAATTTCTGTCCTTATATCATATAAGTATTCAGAGGATTTTTATTGTTGGGATTTGGTAATGGTTGGGAAGGTAACTGATTTGGTCTCTGAGGGAATGGTAGTGAGAGTTGTGGATTCTGGTTTTGGTTTTGGAGTTGGGGTTGTTGGCTTTGTTAGGGAATTTTTTGGGGAGGATAATTTGGATATGATGGAGGATATTGATAGTACTAAGGGAATCTTCCATATGGATTTTGCATTCCTTGAGCCCAAGGTTGAGATTGAGATTGAGATTGAAGACAAGGTTGCTGCCAAGAATTCCAGTTTGGTGGGGACTGTGTATACATTTGGTTGTTAAACTCTTGAGTTTGTGGCCCCTGCCATGGTCTTCTAGAGACAAAACAAAGAGACTCTATTATATTTGAAGTATTTTCTTCTTGAAAAATAGCCTTAAGACCAATAATTTAAGAACAACTTTTAGTCTCATGACTTTCTGAACAAATCATACATGTTTCTATAACTTTTGCATCAAGAGGAGATTATCTCAAAGCACGCTTCTTTTTGCATTTGGGAAAGAAAATAGCTAAAGCATCAATCTCGGATTTCTGCTTGTTTTGCAACTTAAGGGTGTCTATCTGTTCACTAAGACTCCCTAAAATGTCTATTTTGAACTCATCAAGCATGTTTCCAATTTCTTCCCAACTCACTGTTCCAGTTGCAGATCTATTTACCCTATCAAGAGTAGGATCTCTTGGAACTTTCCCAGTTTTTGATTTTCCTCTTGAGAGATGAATACATAATTCCCCAATATCAAGTAATGGAAGTTGAGAGATGACCCCCTTCCCCATCATATTAAGGATGTATATCCACTCATCTCTAATTGTTTTCAACAAAAGAGCTTTTAAAGTGTCTTGATCTAAATTTTCCATTTTTGCCCTGTTTATGTTATAGTTGAATATTTCAAGTAAATCCTCCAAATTTTCATCCTCTTTTTGCATCATTTTAAACACTTCCTCTTTGTGATTACTAGGTATGCAATAATCCAAATACCTTTCTAGAAATGCTCTTTTCATATCATTCCATGTTCTAATAGACCTAGTGATTAGACTCATGAACCATTTTAGAGCTGCTCCTTTTAATGTTGAAGGAAACAATTTGAGTTTTTGATCATCTTGTAAATAATCATAAGTTCGACACAAGAATTCAAATTCAAATAAAAAGGTTTCAGGGTCTTCACTTTTCAATCCATGAAAGTTTTGGAGTACAGAAGGTGAGATATTTTTCATGGTAGCATTTGTATCCTCATCAACTATAGGGAATCCAAAAGAACTCTCAATTACCCTATTTCTTCTACCTCCTTCTGCAATTCCTCTACCTCTTCATCTATCTCCTCCTCTACCTCTACCTCTATCTCCTCCTCCAAATAATACATTTTCTCCATTTAGGATTTCTCATTCTCCTTCTTCTTCTCCTCTTCCTGCCATTATAGATTCTTTAGAACTGATATGAGAGTTAACTTGTAGGGTTAACTGCTCTTCCTTTGGTTCTTATATCAATGGTATGTTGAAGAAAGGTTCTTCTTCTTCCTCTCCACTAGGGATTTCTAACTCTTCAGCTAGAATATGTTTCCTTATAGAATTGAAAAAGGTTACTCCTTCTGTTGGAGTCCTAGGATCTTCTTCCTCTAAATCTGCCTAAGCAGATGAAGTAGGAGATCCTCTTAATTGGATTTCTGACCTTAGAAATTCAGGAAGTCTATGGCTAGTGAAATATGGAATATGGGTTCGAGATGGAGGTGTATCACTTCTTGGTCTTGGTGGAGTGAGTGGTGTTGTAGGGATTAAACTTTTTCCTCTAGCTATGAATCTGCCCCTAGAATCTCTTTCTCTACGTATATCATTGTTTTTGGATGTAAGAAATGATGTCACCTAATCACACTTCCCCGAAAACAACGCTAAAATGTTTAGTCAATTTAGTGTCATAAATTTCTTGCATAAATTATCAACCAGGGTTGGTATACTGATGAAGTGTAGATGTACTATATGTACTTAGCTAACATTTTTCTCACTTCATTGTTGTATTTTATGTTGTTTTTGGGGGATTTTATGTTCCTTGATGTTTAAGAATGTTAATATAAAGCTATGGAAAGGATTAAATGAATCTAATAAAATTTTAAGAAAAAATAAAATGAAGTGTTCCTAAATTAATCTAATTTTCATAAAAATAAACAAAAAATTATTGACTAGTTAAAAACCTGGTTTGGAAAACAAAGCATCTAGTTGATCTTATTGTTATTCCTATTCCATGGATCTAAGTCTAAGAATGAAATTGTAGTGCTTGAAAGTAAAGAAATAAAATGAAATCAACTAATGTACTTCAAGTTACTCCAACATTCAATTTTGAAGTCTGACCTTCTTGAAATGATGTATTAAGCAACTTTCTGTACTTTAACTCCTAATATCCTAAAACAGTAAGCAGAGCAAAAAAATGTAATGTATCTTTAGTTACTCCAACATTCAATTTTGAAGCATGATCGTCTTGAAATGGTGTCAAGCAACCAATTACACTCGATGATCTAGAAAATCAAAATAAATCATGCAAAATGTAACTCATTAATTGCATTCATTAAACATTCAATCATCCAATTTAGGAAGTATGATTGAATAAATATTCTTGGAATGATCTTTAGGAATATCAGTGATACAAATAAGTGAGGTTCTGAAAGAAAAATGTGGAAGCATGAACAACTAATGTATATTTGACTTTATTCAATCATTCAATATGAAGCATTACCCTCTTGAAGTGTTGTTTTAAGAAGTCAATTACACTTTAGTTTCTAAATTCCTGGAAAGTAAATAACAATGCGCTAAGTAAATTCAATCACTGTATGATTTAGACATTCAATCATTGAATTTAGGATCATCATAATCTTGAAATGGTTTTTAGGAACATCCATGAACACAGTTAATTGACAATCCTATTCTAAGAAAATGAATGACAAAACAGTAAGGAAACTAGGCAATTGTGTGTTCTTAATTCTTCAATATTGATTCGATTGGAAAACATATTTATCTATCTTATCGAAATATATTGGAAGAGAAAAGCTACACAGTTGTGATTTATCACTATGCTATTGCTCAAAAACCAAAATGAAGCACAAACCTAATTAGAAAACATAATCGTTGAAAAATGAAGTAATGAAATTAAGCTAAAAATATAAATGAAAAACCTCCTTCAGATGCAGGGGCCCTCTGCAACTGATGTGGTTGAATTGCTAATTGATTAAGGATGTAATCAAGCAATCATTGGCAGCATAAACTTCATATTATGAAAGAGTGAATTCATAATACAGAGTATCAACAAAAATCCTGAGTTTAACACTAAAATTCTAAACTGTTTTCTTGCTTCTATGAAACCGATATTTAAAGGAAAATTACATAACTGTTTATGAGTTAAACTAGCTACATGTGGCTACTTTGAATTATAATTGCAATAGGACTGTTGGAATCCTTGATTTGCTATGAAGAGAAAATCAAGAGTCCTATTGATTTCTGCTCACGTACTTTGACTCCACCTTTGACCATGAGTTTAGGCACATTTTTCTGTCAATATGGACCAAGTGAGTAGGATAGAATCCATGTAGGCATGATTCTAGAAACACCCATGTGGCCCAATTCCTCAGTTGACACCTAGAACCTGCTAAACCATGAGAGTGGCTACGGACACACAGTTAGCTACAGAACATGCTGCATTATGTAGCTAAATTGCAAAAATATATCCAAATAGCAAGAGCATGAAAATATAATATGGCAATCATTTTAATGCATCCTTAAGGAAAAACTAGCATTTATCATTGATTGGGGTCTGTAATCTTATGAGAAAGTGAGGGAAAGAGGTGAGAAAAACTGTCAAAGAGAGGGTAATTCTGAGGTTCAATAGTACTCTTGATCCTGACTCTCTCAAACTTGTACTTCTTCGAGGGATCAGTGAAGAGATGATAGAAACCTTGAATATGTTATCAGGAGGAGATATCTACCATCAACCCTATGAAACAATCAAAACTGTCTTCTGGAACCATTCTAGGGCATTTAGGAAAAAGGGAAAAGCTAGCCAAAGTACATCCAATACCCCTTCCTCTTCCACCTTCATAAAAAATGAGATTGGAAACATGCTTGAGGACTTCAAGAGTGACACGTTGCACACCTTTTCTTTGCAAATGGACACAATGCAGGTCAAAAGGAGGCAAGAGGAAGCAGAGAGAGCCCTAGCCATATTTTGTCCTAGATGTACCAGGAAACACCCAAGAAATGAATGTCCACTAAATTTCATAGAGGTTTGCTAAGTCTGTGAAGAGAATCATGCCACAGACAAGTGTCCCTCCTTACTTGGACTTAAAGCTGTATATCAAGGTGGGGAAACAATGCCGGAGCAACTCTGTTTCATCAACCAAAGAAGGCCTCAGGGCCCTCGGCCATATCAACAAGGTATGCAAGGGGCACCTAACTCTTACTATTACAACAATCAGAGTGCACCCATGAAACCTTGGTACATCCCCAATCCTCCATCCTGGTCTACACATCCTACTTGGCCTTCCACCCTTCATATCATCCTCAGCTAGTAAACCAACCATTTCAACAATATGTTCCACAACAACCTCAGTGGAACAATCCATCCCAAGGGTGGAGGCCTCAAAAAATTCAACTACCTGCTCTAATGCCTCCACCCCAACCTCAAACTCAGCTTAATCATGCTGTTGCACCTAGGCTACCTATACCTGCACAGCCCAATCCGAACTCGAACAATAGACAGGCACAACAGGCTCCCAGTGGAGAAACATTCCATCCAGCTTATGCTGTGGAGATACAGAAGGTTAATCTCAGGTCAAGAAGAGTAATCCCAGAAAACCATCCCCCATCTCCACCTGTAGAGGTTGAGGAGGAAAAGGAAGAAGATAACACTCAGATCCAACAACTTCCTTTTCCCGAGCGCTTGATCCACCCTAGTCAACACACCCCGGAGGAGACTGAACTCCTTAGGGAATTGGAAAATTTGTGTGTAAAGATACCACTTCTCTAGGCCATTAAGGATGTCCCTATCTACAATAGGCTCATCAAATAAAAGTGCTCAAGAAACCTGAAAGGAGGAAGAGAGATACCCCCACCATAAATGTGGTAGGACAACTGTCTGACTTGATGCTGGGGAAGGTGATATTTCAAAAATACTCAGAACTTGGTAGTCCAGTTGTTGATGTACATATAGATGGTGTCATATTCCCCAACACTTTGATTGATTTAGGGGCTGCCATCAATATCATAACCAAGGAAACTATGTTGAAACTTAATCTCCAAGGGACTTTGAGGAAAACCACAATAGTTCTGCAACTTGCAGCTCGGTCCATAGTAACTCTGGAAGGAATTGTTGAGGATGTTATGGTTACCATTGAATCTTCAGATTATCTTACAGATTTCTTGGTCCTACAGCCAAAAACCAAGTTTAATGGTTATCCTCTCATCTTAGGGAGACCTTGGTTAGCCACTGTAGACACTTATATTAGTTATCGGGCCCTTTTCTAAACATCCAGTGTTATATCCTCCAACCCAGCCTTCCATTGATCATGATCTCCCTATATGGTTGGAGGATGAAGAAGATGAGTTATATAACACTGCCCCTATGTGTACCATAAATGCTATCCTTAGAGGGGGGTAGCTTGATGAAGATGAAATCATCGACCATGCCATTCAAAACCAATCCTCCACTAACACTTCTCTCAAAACCCTAGTCAAAGAGTCTAAAAGCCAACCTTGGATGGAAGTAAAATTAGTTGAGACAACCTTTGAAACCACCAAGGCTATCGAGTTTGGCCCATCCATATCTCTAAAAATCAACCCAAATCTCTCAAATGAAGAAGAGAATCAGCTATGCCAGCTTTTGAAAGAAAATTTTGAAGCATTTGCTTGGGATTATAAGGACATGAAAGGGGTGAATCCTTTAGTATGAAGAAATCACATTTACATCAAAGAAGGATGCAAACCTGTGAGACAACCCCAAAGAAGAATGAACTCGGCTCTAAAGGACATAGTAAAAGAAGAGCTGTAGAAATTATTGGATGCAGGGTTCATATATTCTATATCCGACAGTGAGTGGGTATCTCCTCTTGCCCTAGTCCCAAAGAAGAATGGAAAGTGGCGAATTTGTGTTGATTATCGAGAACTTAATAAAGCCACCAAGAAATACCATTTCCCTTTTCCCTTTATAGACCAAGTCCTAGATGGCCTTGCAGGGAAGAAGTTCTTTTCCTTGTTAGATGGGTTCAGTGGGTACAATCAGATTCAAATCAGCCCTGAAGACTAGGATAAGACTACTTTCACCTACCCTTGGGGTACCTTTGCTTATAGAGTCCTACCCTTTGGGTTATGCAATGCCCCAACCACCTTCCAGAGAGCTGTCCTGAGCGTCTTTTTTGAGTTAGTCCATGACTCTATCGAAATTTACATGGATGATTTCACACCATATGGGGACGACTTCTAGGAAGCTCTCTCCAATTTGGGTAAATTACTAAGAAGGTGCATTGTGACACATCTCTCCTTAAGCCCAGAAAAGTGTAAATTCCTGAAGAAAGCAGGGGTTGTATTAGGACACTCATATCCCAAGTAGGAATACATGTAGACCTGAACAAAATCACTATCATCAAAAGGGTACCTGCTCCTCAAAAGCAGAAATATGTCAGGAGTTTCTTGGGCTTAGCTGGTTACTATAGAAGGTTCATCAAAGATTTTAGCAAGATGGATTCGCCATTATTTGGGTTATTGGACAAATATTCTGAGTTTATTTTGTCTGGTCCTTGTCAAGAGGCTTTCGAGCTCATTAAGAAGCAGTTGACTACTGCCCCCATCCTCCGAGGTACAAATTGGACTCTACCTTTCCACATCCACACTGATGCATCCGAAAAAGCTGTAGGGGTAGCATTAGGAGAATTAGAGGACAAAATCCCTTATGCCATTTATTTCATCAGTAATAATTTTTCCAAAGCCAAGCTGAATTATATTGTTACTGAGAAGGAGATGTTGGAAATTTTCCATGCATTAAACACGTTCAGGCATTATGTCACTGGATATTAGACCTTTGTTCACACTGACCATGCAGCCATCAAGTATTTAATGAAAAAAACCAGATGTTAATGCTAGAATAATTAGATGGTTGTTAATTTTGCAGCAATTTAATTTGAATATTGTTGATAAACCTGGAAAGGAAAATGTTGTTGAAGATTTTTTGTCCATGTTAGTTCTCCCTGCAGGTGAAGAAGGGATGGTGGATGAATAGCTGCCAGATGAACACCTCTTTGCCATATCAACACTCTCACCATGGTTTACTGATATAGCTAACTACTTGGTCGCTAGAAGACTCCCTCCTAATCTTTCATTCAGGGAGAGGAGCAGAATCATCAGAAAAAGCGCCCCTTTCACATGGATTGGGGGGAATATCTTCAAGCTAGGTCCTAATCAAATCCTAAGAAGATGTGTGAGGGAGGAAGCAGTTTTTGATATCCTCTCTGAATTTCATGATAGCCCATGTGGAGGCCACTTTGCTGCAAAGAGAACTGCTTACAAAGTTTTGCAGTTCAGTTACTATTGGCCTACCCTTCACCAAGGTTCCAGAAGATAAATCAGTAGTTGGGACCAGTGCCAAAGGATGGGGAAACCCACACAAAGGGATGAAATGCCTTTACACCCTGAGGTGGCTCTTGAGCCATTTGAAAAGTGGGGCATGGACTTTGTTGGACCTATCGATCCACCATCCGGACAGAAGAAGCATATCATAGTCTGCATTGATTACCTGACAAAGTGGGCTGAAGCAAAAGTAGTAAAGGTAGCAACCGAAGAAAAAGTAGCAGAATTTTTGAGGGAGAATGTGTTTTACAAATTTGAATATCCCAAAGAAATAGTCACAGATCAGGGAAAAATTCACCTCTCACCTCATTGAGAATATTTTGAGGAAGCACAAGATTAAGCATAGAAATTCTACTGCCTATCACCCTTAGGCGAATGGCGAAGTAGAAGTAACTAATAGGGCTTTAGAAAGAATCCTCACCAAGGTTGTGAGCAACAACATAAAATATTGGGAAGATATATTGGTAGAAGCTACTTGGGCCTACAACACCACTTGGAAGACAACCACATGATTCACTCCTTATGAACTAGTCTATGGTAAGAAAGCTTTACTTTCAGTTGAGCTTGAATTCAATACTTTAAGAATGGAAAATGAATTAAATCTAGATCTAACAAATGCCTAAAAAGATAGGTTTCTGCAACTAAATGGATTGGATGAGTTCATAATGCAAGAACTTATTCACATAGAGGTAGTTCAACTGCAAAGGAAGGTATGACATGACAAGAACATCAAAGAAAAGACCTTCCAAGAAGGATATTGGGCACTGTTGTATGATTCAAGGTTTAAAGACTTCAAAGACAAGTCGATGACAAGATGGTTGGGGCCTTACACAGTGGAGAAATTATTTGATAATGGCATAGTTCAAATCAGGACCATAGATGAGGAAGGGATCCCCTTGCTTGTCAATGGTCATAGAATTAAAATTTACAAGAAGCCTTTTTCAAGGGAAGAATTCATCAATTCAATAAGCAGAGAGGTGTATGTGATGGGAAACTCCATATTTTCCCACACCTCGTCACAGAAAAAAGAAAAAAATAAGCTTGTGGGTTGAAAACCTCGATGGAGGCGGTTCACTTGCTCAAAAAAAGTAAGAAAAAAAAAGGAAAGAATAAAGATCAATGGGTGAAAAACTCTTTGAGGTGCCAAAGGTAAGTTTTTGGGTTGAAAACCTCCATGGAGGCAACCCACTTTCTTTCGAAAAAAAATAAAAAAAAGAGAAAAAGAACAAAAAAAATGCATTTGTGTCATTGCGTTTTTTGTGTCTGTTGTTTTGCGGGTTGTTAATAGTTTCTGGAAAACACAAGGAAACATTCATCTTCTTTTCCCTTCTTCTTCTTTCCATCCATCCCATAATTCACTCCATTCATATTCATCACTTCCTCCATCACCTCCATACACCACACTCCATTCCTTAGCACAATGTAGCAAGAGAAGCAACACACAGATAGACTGCTATAAACATGAGGAATTTCCTTAAAAACAAAGTTGTTCATGGACTGCCAAGAAGAAAAACAAGGGAAAATGCATAACAGACTATAGGAGAATTAGAATTCCACCCATGGCATCTCAAGTTCCCCACGCGACATCCACATCGGAGAGAAACAACAGACAAAGACTAGCAGCTCATTCAACAAGCTACTCACTCAGAGAACAAGAATATGGTGAAGAATGTAGCATCTAAAAAGGCTTGTCTCAAACCTCCAGCTCCTACAACTGCCTTGGAAACAACAGGTAAACTCAGGTATAAGCTCTCACTCCTTGCTACACATTCATAATAGCTAGAAATAATTAATTTGCAAACTTAGAGTTTGAGGGGCAGAAAGGTGGCCAGTTAACTCGACCACCACCGTGAGGTATGACTGGAATAAAACTTCGGAGAACACTCCACCTGGGCATGCAAAAGTTTAGTTTTTTTTTTTTTTAATCAGTGGAGTATAGGAGAACGGGAGGAGGCAAATGTGTAGTCCATCCTGAATTAACAGGGAGGAGGAACCAATTGTCTACGACAGAAATGGAATTGAGCGGAGTTATATTGGCACTCCAAATTTAGCTGCGTCATCTAATAAAAGGAGATTCCGTCTCATCCAAACCAGTGAATTGATAATTTTTAGAGGGAGAGGACCAACGGAAGCACGCATCACTTGAAGAAGAAGAATAACCATAAAGAAGAAGAGGAAGAACCAGCAGAAACAAGAAGAACCAGAAGAAGAAGAGAGAGAGGCAAATGGCCAAAGCAAAATAGAAGAGATGGCCATAGAAGTCATAGAGATAACAGAAAGTGGGCGAGACACAAACTCACAACCCAGCATCACATCCCCTCACTGCACAAAGAAAACTGCCACCATGGCTCCTCTAAGCGTAAAAAGAAAAAGGCAGGCCTCTAGGTATTCCAGAGCTGACAAGAATCAGAGGAAGACAAAATATTATCCCCTAAGCCTGATCATCATTGTAGAATCTCAAAAGGGGGAGGAAATGATCTAGGTGGATATTGGTGGTCACCCACCTATTCCACTTGTGGCCCCACGATTGTCTCTTTCAGTTTT